>NIVC01004118.1:0-59630 GCA_002269645.1 Macrostomum lignano | reverse complement strand
GCGGCAGCGGAACTATCGCTACTATGTGTTCTGATGCACTGGGACAGCGGAACTATCGCTACTATGTTCTGATGCACTGGACAGCGGGAACTATCGCTACTATGTGTTCTGATGCACTGGACAGCGGGAACTATCGCTACTATGTGTTCTGATGCACTGGGACAGCGGGAACTATTGCTACTATGTGTTCTGATGCACTGGGACAGCGGAACTATCGCTACTATGTGTTCTGATGCACTGGGACAGCGGGAACTATTGCTAATAGTGTTCTGATGCACTGGGACAGCGGAACTATCGCTAATATGTGTTCTGATGCACTGGACAGCGGGAACTATTGCTACTAAGATTCAGTCCTATAAATTAAGGAAAATTCTGGCTGATTATCAATCTTACCATTATGACAACATATTTGCTGTTAACTTATGACTTGAACAAGTTTTTGGTTTTTAGTTTCGAGCTCCTGCAAAGTTGAAGTTTTGTTCGGAGCAACTGCTTTTATTAAAACACTATTAAAGCAATCATATTGCTACTATTTTGATTTTCACTTGTTAGTAATTTTCGAATTTCGAAATTATTGAAAGCTTAACTTTTTAATGCTCTCTGTACTTTTATACTGGTAGCAAGCCAATTAATTAATGAAACTTTAGCATGCTTCGGAGGCAGCATTAACATAATGAAGTGTATTTGACTTGTAAGCCACTGTATAAAATTATTGCGCTTAAACAAATATGTGATTTGAATAAATATAAATTATATGGTGCGTTAATGTTGATTTATATTTTATATAATTATGAATAGCAAAATATTCACTAAACGACTGCTAAAATAATAACAGAACTCTGATAAATTAACTTGTATCAACATTTTGACCCTACTGATATTGTAAAACGTTTTTTGTAATGCTTCAAAAAATTACTGACTAAAAGTATCATCAGAGTACTATGAGTAGCCTATAAAGATTGTCGCGATTTGCCACTAGCGGAATTTTCAGAATAAATATAAAAACTTTCATAACTTTACATGTCTAAGTTCTGGTTCAAGCCAGATTTCAATACTTCTACCCATCTATCCTCAGCTTCCAATCCATCGGCATCAGATTCCAATCCATCTATCCTCAGCTTCCAATCCATCGGCATCAGATTCCAATCCATCTATCCTCAGCTTCCAATCCATCGGCATCAGATTCCAATCCATCTATCCTCAGCTTCCAATCCATCACCCTCAGATTCCAATCCACCACCCTCAGATTCCAATCCATCACCCTCAGATTCCAATCCACCACCCTCAGATTCCAATCCATCGCTATCAGATTCTAATCCTTCATCTCCAGCTTCTTCAGCAGCTTCTTCAGCCGCTGAATGCCGCTGTCGCCGCCACCGCAGCCGCCGCCGTCGCCAGCAGAGTCCGGTGACCGCCCCCGCAGCCTTGGGTCCACCGGGCACAGAACCGGCCGCCGCCAGCTGTCGGGCTGCAGGCCCTTCTCCAATCGAGCCGTGGCCTCGAAAGCCGGCGAGTTGATCACCACCGGCTGTCCCTGACCAGCTGAGGAGATTCGCAGGAACAGCGGAGTCAGCGGCTGGCCCAGCTGGGGGTTCAGGCTGCCTGCTGGAGAGTCACGTGACTGGCATTGGACCCGAGCACCGGCGGTGGCAGCGGGAAGCCGCCTGGCCGCAGGATGGCGAGGAAGAAGCTGTACTGGGACTCGGTGTCCCCAGCCAGTCGCACGGGGGTCAGTTCATACAACACGGAGCCGTAGGCGGCGTTCAACAAGCCGCTGGTGGAGTTCTCCGACACAGACACGGTGCCGAAGCCGTAGTTGCCGAAGCTGTGAGCGGGGGGGCAGGGTTGGAGCAGCCTTCATCTTTTAGAGGATCAAATGGTGTAACAAAGGGACGTTTCATAAGCTCAAACTTTCAAAAGCTTAAAAATCTCAAAGCGACCAAAATTCTTTGCTACGTACGTACGTACTATACGTACGCAGTCATACGCACAGGCACACACTCACACAGGAGTGTACAGTGGCCCTAACTTTATTTTATCGTTTGGCATGTACACTTCACTGTGCCTTGGGGGGGGGGGTTGGTCCTATAGCCGTTAATTGCACGAGCAGAGCCAAGCCGAGATTCCAATTTAGCCCCAAACTAGCAATCTACGCCCCCCGTTGGGGAGCCAAAGAAATGCAATACAAGTTTTTTTAATAAGCTACATGTATCCTTAAAATCTTAAAAAATCTCCTGTCAAACCTTGTAAGCCTTGACATGTCAGTTATCCCCCTCACAAGCTTTAACATATTAACTTCCCCCCTTGACATCTCAGCAATGCCCCCAATAAGCCTTGGAAATCTAAAAATATCTGTCAACCTTCTAACCCTAACCCTAGCCTAACCCTAACCCTAACCCTAACCCTAAAGCATTGAAATTTCAGTAATTCTCTCTAAGAGTCATTATAGCACTACTACAGCATTACGGGCGTAACCAGAGGGGGGGCAAGGGGGCCGTGGCCCCCCCATAATCACCAACTCTGGCCTTGGCGCCCCCCCCTAAAAGAAACTGGCGCCCCCTTAAAGAAACTGGCGCCCCCCCTCCTAAAAGAAACTGGCGCCCCCTATAAGAAACTGGCGCCCGCCCTAAAATAAACTGGCCCCCCCTAAAAGAAACTGGCGCCCCCTAAAAGAAACTGGCGCCCCCCTAAAAGAAACTGGCCCCCCCTACAAGAAACTGGCGCCCCCCCTATAAGAAGCTGGCGCCCCCTAACTCAAGGCCCCCCCCCAAACAAAATTCCTGGCTACGCCCCTGCAGCATTATAGCGATTCCTTGCAAGCCTCAACATCGTAGGGATTCCCAAATGAATCTCTTAACTTCGACATGAAGCTTCTTTTATTTTTTACATTACGCTTTTTTATCAGCGATCCCTCCCCTGAGGAGGCATCAAATAATGTAATAAAAAGTTTTCAATAAACTACATGTAGCTTCTGACTTTAGCCTTGATATCTCATTTATACCCCGTGAGCCTTGACATCTCAGCTATTCCCCCGTAAGCCTTGACATGTCAGCAATGGCCCCCATAAACCTTGAAATCTAAAAAATCCCCTGTTAACCTTGAAACCCGATAAAATATAACCCTCAACCCACACCTGACCTAAACCTAACTTTAACCCAACCTAAAGCCTTGAAATCTCAGCAATTCTTCTCCCCTAAGCCTTGACATTTTAGTGATTCTTTCTTTAAGAATCACAGCACTATAACGATTTCCACCAAGCTTTGACATCGTAGCAATTCCCAAATGAATCTTTTAACTTCGACATGACTTTTCTTTATGTATACATAGTGCTACTTTTATTTTTTACATGACTTTTCTTCTATCAGCGCCCCCCCGTGACGAGCCAACAAAGAATGCAATAAAAAAAGTAAAGTACATGAACTTTGAAGTAGCTTCTGACTTTTGCTTTGACATCTCAGAAACCCCCCCCCCGTAATCTCAGTTATTCTCTGTGAGCCTTGACGTCTCAGTTTTTCTCCCCAGCACAGCATTATAGTTGCATTTAATTTTTACATGAACCCTTCATGTCTGACATGACGTTTCTTTTATTCTACCGTGACGCTTCTTAATTTTTTAAATGACACTTTCATTAGTTTTAAATGAGGCTTCTATGATTTTTTCTTGACGCTTCTATGATTTTTACATGACGCTTCTATGATTTTTACATGACGCTTCTATGCTTGTTTACATGACGCTTCTATGATTGTTTACATGACGCTTCTATGATTGTTTACATGACGCTTCTACGATTTTTTACATGACGCTTCTATGAGTTTTATATGACGCTTCTATGGTTGTTTACATGACGCTTCAATGATTTTTACATGACGCTTCTATGATTGTTTTCTTGACGCTTCTATGATTTTTACATGACGCTTCTATGATTGTTTACATGACGCTTCTATGATTGTTTACATGACGCTTCTATGATTGTTTACATGACGCTTCTATGATTGTTTACATGACGCTTCTATGATTGTTTACATGACGCTTCTATGATTTTTACATGACGCTTCTATGATTGTTTACATGACGCTTCTATGATTTTTACATGACGCTTCTATGATTGTTTAAATGACGCTTCTATGATTTTTACATGACGCTTCTTTTTAAAAAGTCTTTTAGTTTTCCTGACGTTGAAAAGCTTTAATTAAAAAAAATTATACTCTATGAAAATTCAAACCATCGTCACTGCATTTAGCAGTTCAATTTGTTCACCTTTAGGCTAGCTCTCATCGTTTTGATAACATCAACTTTTGCACTTATATAACTCAACACTTTTAAATCCAAGCATAGAGTAAATCACACGAAGCAGTTATGACATAATCAGTTTCTCAGTCAGTCAGTATCAGTTAACAATATGGTTACGCAATTTAAATCAAGTCTGGTGCTACGCTTCCACACTGCATTTTCAATTCAAGTCGGAGTTACAATTCAGTTATGATGCAATCTATTTCAGAGTCAGAATTCAACCAGTCATTTTTTTCTCTAGCATTCTTACAATGCATTTTTCAAGTCAAAAAGTTTGCTTGACCTTTGCAAAAAAGCATGTTTTTCGAATATTTAATGCCTTTAGCATCGAGCAATTTCTTAGCCACGATGCATGTACCGTCACGGGAAAATTTCTGATCGAACAGTGCAAGTTCGAACAAAATCGGTCCAGCCATTTTTTCTCTAATCGATCACATAGATAGATAGATAGATAGATAGACACAGACAGACCATTTTTAGTATATAGGACTAGCCATTTAGCCCCCGCTGGGGAGCCTTGAAAATGACACCAATTGGTTTTTATTTTGGCACAAGAGTAACCTTACTATAAGTATCCAAAATGTTGTTTTCCATAAATCAAAAATTACCTTTTCTCATTTCGGCAAAAATAAACATCCATGAATCAGAACTTTCATCAGCCAAAACAGTTTCCTTCATCAGCCCAAAACCCTTTCTAAATCAGCAAATAGTGCTTATCCTTTCAAGCACAAACTATTACTGAATATCGTCACTGGAAGGAGCTCAATATGCAAATCCTGGATGGTCTTAGACCCTCTCTCTATATTAGCCTAAATCAAAGAATCAAAGCTTTAATGAATGCACTGGTATATCCTATTAGCAGAAATCAGCATCACTTGTGTGTACTATTTCATTATCTGAATTACATGACACATGAGCTACTTGAGCTGTACAACGTGACTATCTGACAATCGCCTAACAAACTAACCCCCTCCCTCCAACAATTCAGCCATCGTCCATGAGCCTTGACATCTCAGCCATTCCCCCAGTAAGCCTTAACTTCTCAGCAATTCCCCCGTAAGCTCTGAGATCTCAGCAATTCCCCCAGTAAGCCTTGAGCTCTCAGAAATTCCCCCAGTAAGCCTTAAAATCTCAGCAACTGCCCCAGTAAAGCCTTGAGATCTCAGCAATTAGCCCCGTAAGCTCTGAGATCTCAGCAATTCCCCAGTAAGCTTTGACATCTCAGTAATTCCCCAGTAAGCCTTGACATCTCAGAAATTCCCTCAGTATGCTCTGAGATCTCAGCAATTCCCAGTGTAAGCTTTGACATCTCAGTAATTCCCCCAGTAAGCATTGAAATCTTAGCCATTCCCAGTAGGACTTGACATCTCAGCAATTCCCCCCAGTAAGCCTTGACACCTCAGCAATTCCCCTCGTAAGCCTCGACATATCAGCAATTCCCTCAGTAAGCCTTGATATCTCAGCAATCCCCCAGTAAGCCTTGACATCTCAACCATTCAGCAATTCCCCCAGTAAGCCTTGAAATCTCAGAATTCCTCCAGAAAGCCTTGGTGTCTCAGCAGTTCCCTCATTAAGCCTCGACATCGCAGCAATTAAACTCAAGCCTCGACATCTACGCAAGTCTTCCAGCGCAGTATGCCTTGACATCCCAACAACCCGACTCTCCTCTCCAAGAATTCAGCAATCCCCTTATAAGCCTTGATAATTCAGCAGTTTCTTTATGAGCCTTGTAACTCAGCGATTCCCCCATGAGCTTTGATATCTTAGCAAGTCTTTAATTGATGGTTGACAGCCGTTAATCTAAGATGGAACCAAAACTCACCTAAGCCCCTAACCCTAACGCAGAAGTAAGTCTTGGCATGTTAGCAATTTCCACCATGAGCCTTGAGTCTCAGCATTAAGGTAACCTCCTCAGTTATAAGCTTTGTAACCTGAATTTTACCGAAAGCCTTGACCTGTCAGCAACTCCTCGTAGAGCCAAAGCATTTAAGTAATTCGCCCCAAAAGCATTTAATCTTAGCAATTCCTCGATGAATCATTAATGATTGACACGACGATCGCTCTATAACTGAACCAAAACCATAACCCTTAACCTGCAGCCGGATTTCAGCAATTCCCCAATGAGCTTTGGAAATGTTAGCAATTTCCCCATGAGCCTGAAAATTGAGCGACTATCCTTTTGATATTTTGGCACTTGCATTTTAGCAATTACCTAATGAACCTTGACATTTAGTGAATTTCAGCTATTTCCTTTAGAAGCCTTTGAAATCCCGGTCATTTCCCTGTGAATCTTAGCATCTCAGCAGAGTCACAGCCTAAAGCATTACAGGAATCCCACCGTAAGCTTTGACATCTTAGAAACTCCTATTTGAGCCATAAATTTTGGCCACATTCACATGTATTGCGATCACAGCAATTCCTGTTGAGCCTTGAGCCACAGTATAATTCAGATATCCCCCATGAGCTCCTTGAGCCACAGTATAATTCAGATATCCCCCATGAGCTCCTTGAGCCACAGTATAATTCAGATATCCCCCATGAGCTCCTTGAGCCACAGTATAATTCAGATATCCCCCATGAGCTCCTTGAGCCACAGTATAATTCAGATATCCCCCATGAGCTCCTTGAGCCACAGTATAATTCAGATATCCCCCATGAGCTCCTTGAGCCACAGTATAATTCAGATATCCCCCATGAGCTCCTTGAGCCACAGTATAATTCAGATATCCCCATGAGCTCCTTGAGCCACAGTATAATTCAGATATCCCCCATGAGCTCCTTGAGCCACAGTATAATTCAGATATCCCCCATGAGCTCCTTGAGCCACAGTATAATTCAGATATCCCCCATGAGCTCCTTGAGCCACAGTATAATTCAGATATCCCCCATGAGCTCCTTGAGCCACAGTATAATTCAGATATCCCCCATGAGCTCCTTGAGCCACAGTATAATTCAGATATCCCCCATGAGCTCCTTGAGCCACAGTATAATTCAGATATCCCCCATGAGCTCCTTGAGCCACAGTATAATTCAGATATCCCCCATGAGCTCCTTGAGCCACAGTATAATTCAGATATCCCCCATGAGCTCCTTGAGCCACAGTATAATTCAGATATCCCCCATGAGCTCCTTGAGCCACAGTATAATTCAGATATCCCCCATGAGCTCCTTGAGCCACAGTATAATTCAGATATCCCCCATGAGCTCCTTGAGCCACAGTATAATTCAGATATCCCCCATGAGCTCCTTGAGCCACAGTATAATTCAGATATCCCCCATGAGCTCCTTGAGCCACAGTATAATTCAGATATCCCCCATGAGCTCCTTGAGCCACAGTATAATTCAGATATCCCCCATGAGCTCCTTGAGCCACAGTATAATTCAGATATCCCCCATGAGCTCCTTGAGCCACAGTATAATTCAGATATCCCCCATGAGCTCCTTGAGCCACAGTATAATTCAGATATCCCCCATGAGCTCCTTGAGCCACAGTATAATTCAGATATCCCCCATGAGCTCCTTGAGCCACAGTACAATTCAGATATCCCCCATGAGCTCCTTGAGCCACAGTATAATTCAGATATCCCCATGAGCTATGACATTCCTCGATGAGTCTTACGTTTGAAAGGCCAATTCATTTATGGTTTACGCCTTACTCTTACCCTAACAATGTCGGCAATTCCGAAAACAGCCACAGCATTCCAGTAGTTATCTCTACGAGCGTATAGGCCTTGACAGCAAAGCATTTTTAATGAGCCTTGATACCCCAGAAGTTTGACAAATGAACCTTGAAATCAAAGAAATTCTCTCCAGAATGACATACACTCGTAATTATAGCAATTCCCCTTGAGTCTTGAGATCTTATAAATTCTCCCATGAGTCTTGATATCACAGCAATTTGTCATAGCAGCATTGTGCTCGTAGCAATAGTCTTAGCGATCTTAACAGTCTTCACAATTGCCTATGAGACTTTTACATTCGACAGAGCGCTTCTTTTATGATTAACATGATGATTCTTGTTCGCTTTTTCTTGCGTTGCATTTTCTTCTTTCTAAAAGAAGTTTGTATTAAAATAATACAATTCACAATAGCTTTCTGCAGTTTAGTAATGGTTCACCAGCATTTCAGCAATGGTTCACCACCATTTCAGCAATGCTTCACCAGCACAGCACTAATATTTGCCTATGGCCATGTTTCTTCTGGATAATCGAAACAATTGGAAATGTTTTTGCAACTTGCAGGTTAAAGTTGATTTGTAATCCCCTTACATATTTATTATTTTATTTTGTACATCAGATTAGCACTGCTCTCCCCGATTAGCGCTGCTCTTAAAGCTTAGCGTAGCCCCAGCAAAAGTATCTACAAAATTAAAATGTGAAAAATTGGCATGAATCCTCATAAAAAACAATGATTATTGTCACAAAGATAAATTCGCTGCTCCAATGTAGACTCGAGCTTCCGACCTTCTACTAAAAGCCTTATACTATTCAAGAGGTTTAGTAACTTCAGCAGTTTGAAGTTAACCCCTCCCCCAGAAATCGGCAGTTATCTCCACAACAACCTGAAATTAGCTATCACTTCTAATCCCGCAAACAGACTGCAGTCATACTCTTAGCAGCCTGCAAGTATCCACTGTGCATGAATGATAGCTTCGACAATCTGCAGTTCCCCTCAGCATCTGCAGTTCTCATCTCCAATAATATAAAAATGTGCTCAGCATTTTACGGCTCACTAATCAATTTTCAATTCATATCGGCATTCTTAAAAAGCTCAAAATTTAGCAATACTTATAACCAATTTTAGCAGAAAAGTCTGCAGTTTAATAGCAATTTCATACTTTCATGGAGCTAGGCAGTACTCATTGATGGGATCAGTAATACACGAAGCAGTTTTTTAAATCAAATTTGGTAAGTGGCTTGTGCCAAGTAGCAAAAATTAATTTGCATTAAAAAAAAATGTTGGAATTAAAATTAATAAAAAATATGTTATATTCAGTCGAGTCACAAGCTACAAATGAATGAATTAATTTGTTTTAATTATCCACCGAGTAGGTGGACTCGAACCTGGGACCTTACGCCTAGCCTAAACCTAGTCCTAGTGCCTACACTGCGGCTATTCCGCCTACTGATGGAAGGGCGCAAAAATCAGCCATATATGCTTCGACATTGCAGTCAAATACATAGCAGTGTTAGGCATGCTCAGTGTGCTCAGGTTTGGTTCTGACGGAGCCATTCAGCCAGGGTCAGAAGAATGCACACACAGCCACTGAGCAGTTAAATGCTTGCGCAATTCTTGGCACACTGCGTCCACCTAAAAAGCTCAGAGTCAGTTTATAGCGAGAATATGCAGAACGCAGTTGTGGCGCAATTATAATTAGAATGAAAATTCAGCCAGTCAAGAATTCAACCTTGCTTGGCCTTTTATTAAAAGCATTCGAAAAGCTCGTTTTTCGAATATTTAATACCTTTAACATTAAAGCACCTACAAGAAATTTTAACTGTCTTCTTTTCAGACAATTTTGAATGTTTTGGCGAAAACGCGATCAAAATTGGTCAAGAATTGCAGTCTGTAGAGCGTTTTACATGGACATAGATTAGAGTTTTAGAATATGCCCAGCATTCAGAGTAATTTTATTTTTGACCCCTGGTATGGTTGCGCAATTTAAATAAAGTAATTATCTGGGCAGTGGGGCTCACTGAGTTTTCTGATCAGTTGGCTCTGGCGCAATCATTAAAATTGGCTGTGAATTCTATCGCTGCGAGCAGTTTGATAAAAAATACATTGAATTTGCCCATTTAAAACCGTTTTTCGAATATTTAATCCCTTTAGCATTGAAGCAGATACAAGAAATTTTAACCATACAATCCCAGGCTGATTACGAATCTTTTGGCGAAAACGCGATCAAAATCGGTCGAGAATTGCAGTCTCTAGAGCGTTATGGACAAGCATTCAAACATACAAACCTTAGAGATTTAGTATATTTAGAAAACCTTAGAGATTTAGTATATTTAGATTAATGTGACTTGCACTTGGAATCGAGCCTGGGCCGCTGGTACATCAGAGCGCCGCGCCAGACCACTGGGCTACACCCCTCCCGAGAAAGCAAACCTTGGAAGAATACAAATTCACATTTTTTCTGTTTTTAAAGCAAAAACTGGACAAAGATAATTTCCAGCTACAGCGATTCGTTCAGCTCAAAATGGTTTCGAAAGTTTATAGACTTATCAACTCATGACGCTTCAAGTCCTGTAAGTCAACTCATGGTGCTTCAAGTCCTGTGAGTCAACTCATGACGCTTCAAGTCCTGTAAGTCAACTCATGATGCTTCAAGTCCTGTAAGTCAACTCATGATGTTTCAAGTCCTGTGAGTCAACTCACGATGCTTCAAGTCCTGTGAGTCAACTCATGACGCTTCAAGTCCTGTGAGTCAACTCATGACGCTTCAAGTCCTGTAAGTCAACTCATGATGCTTCAAGTCCTGTGAGTCAACTCATGACGCTTCAAGTCCTGTAAGTCAACTCATGATGCTTCAAGTCCTGTGAGTCAACTCATGATGCTTCAAGTCCTGTGAGTCAACTCATGACGCTTCAAGTCCTGTAAGTCAACTCATGATGCTTCAAGTCCTGTGAGTCAACTCATGATGCTTCAAGTCCTGTGAGTCAACTCATGATGCTTCAAGTCCTGTGAGTCAACTCATGACGCTTCAAGTCCTGTGAGTCAACTCATGACGCTTCAAGTCCTGTAAGTCAACTCATGATGCTTCAAGTCCTGTAAGTCAACTCATGATGCTTCAAGTCCTGTGAGTCAACTCATGATGCTTCAAGTCCTGTGAGTCAGCTCATGATGCTTCAAGTCCTGTGAGTCAACTCATGATGCTCAAAATACTGTAGGTCAATTCATGGTGCTTCAAATCCTGTAAGTCAACTCAAGAAGCTTTAAACAATTCTACACCTGATCCAATAAATTTAACAGCCCACCTTCCAACGCAGGTCTGCAAATCAGCCTGGCTCAGCAACCGTCTCGGTACAACAATTGGCGGTTCGGCAGAGTTATCTCTGAGCAGCGAGCACACATTCTCCTGGGTTACATATGAGGAATTCTGCAACAGCAGGTCCGTGATGTACTGGCTGACAATGTTGGCGTAGGTGGACTGTGAGGGCGAGTCGGACCGGCCCAGGCTGGTGTGGGCGAACACAGAGAGGCGGCGCTTCGGTAGTACCCGCAGGTGGCAGTTGGCGTCAAACACGGAGCCGGAGTGCTCGTAGGACAGACTGTCTGCAGTGCAGGTGGGAGATGGAAGCTGTAGGGATCTGTAGGGATCCGAAGAGATCTGAAGGGGGTTTGAAGGGATCTGAAGGGAGCTAAAGGAAGCTGAAAGCTGAAAGCTGAAAGCTGAAAGCTGAAAGCTGAAAGTTGAAAGGAGCTGAACGGAGTTGAAGGGAGCTGAAGAGAGCTGAAGGGAACTGAAGAGAGCTGAAGGTAGCTGAAAGGATCTGAAGGGATCTAAAGAATCTAAAGGAAGCTGAAGGGATCTGAAGGAATCTGAAGGGATCTAAAAGGATTTGAAAGGATTTGAAAGGAACCTGAAAGGAACCTGAAAGGAACCTGAAAGGGAACTGTAGGGATCCATCTGAAATTGTTTCTGCTGGAATCTGTAAAAGCAGTGCCTCAGTGCTCACCCCTGTACCACTGGCGGCTCCAGCCGTGCCCATAGGACTCGGTGTCGATGTCGGGCAGGTCAGCCAGCCTGACATTCGAGTAGTTCAGCAGCCGCGGATCGAACGCTGGTCCAGCATTGAACCCGTTGACAGACTTGAATGGCGGCGGCGGCGGCAGGAAACTCGAATAGTTTGCGGCGGTGTGGTGCTGCATGTACTTCACCATGTCGCCTAGTGGAGCGTAGATGCCACCTGCGGCCTCCACAATGTCCAAGGTTCTGAAAGGAAAAACAGAACAGCCAGTAAAACTGTGACGTAACGTGCATAACGAGATTATGGACCGGGTGAATTGGTCTTCAAACCTTGTGGATACACGTTAAAATTTCTACTTCATTATCAGTGCGATTTTTTTAAACACTATGAGGGATTCACTTCATTCTTTTCTTGCTACTGTTCGGTAGACGGTGTTTGAAACGCACAATTAAGGTCATCAGCAGTCTAATTCCAAGTGCAGGGTTATACATAATGAACCCCTCTGAGCGTGTTTGTCAACAATACAGCGGAAAGTTGTAAAAATATCGACTCCAACCTCTCCAAATCGGTGCGTTCAAATGGCACCGGTCCTGAGCCGAAGTGCTTCGACGACCGGAACAGCTTGGCGACCAGGCCGCGCGCGTCCACCTCAGAGCTGCCAACCGCGCCGTTCATGCCCAGCGGTTGCCACAGAAACTTGCGCATATAGGCCGTGAAATTCATGCCAGTGAGGCGTTCAACAGTCAGATCCGCGATGGTCCACACCAGGTTATTGTAGATGAACGAGCCTCTGAAAGTGCCCGTAGCGTTAAACCGCCCGGTGAGTTCAGCGAGCTCCGCCTTTGTCTTGATGCCGGACCAGAGGGACAGAGCGTCGTGCCTGCTTAGACCCGTTGTGTGGCTGGTCAGGTCCTCGATTGTCACCTCGTCGGTGCGCACGTGATCTAAGAACCAGAAGTCGCTGTCACCAAGCAGCTGCTTGATGGGGGTTGTCAGGAGACTGCGAATTTGGAGTATTGAATGTATAGATTTGAATACTTTACTCTCATTTAAGTTTATTTAAAGTTGAGTAATATTACAATCGGTCTATATTTACAGTAGGTTTGTCTTAGCGAAGCTTGGCTATCGGTAGATGTGTCTGAGATAAGTTTGGCTATCGGTAGATGTGTCTGAGATAAGTTTGGCTATCGGTAGATGTGTCTGAGATAAGTTTGGCTATCGGTAGATGTGTCTGAGATAAGTTTGGCTATCGGTAGATGTGTCTGAGATAAGTTTGGCTATCGGTAGATGTGTCTGAGATAAGTTTGGCTATCGGTAGATGTGTCTGAGATAAGTTTGGCTATCGGTAGATGTGTCTGAGATAAGTTTGGCTATCGGTAGATGTGTCTGAGATAAGTTTGGCTATCGGTAGATGTGTCTGAGATAAGTTTGGCTATCGGTAGATGTGTCTGAGAGAAGCTTGGCTATCGGTAGGTGCGTCAGAGAATAGGTAGTCGAGAAAAATCCAAATTTTAATTAACTTTTAATTAGTTCATGAAGCCGACACTCACTCAAAATTGGGATCGTTCCTGTCGGCCTGCAGCTGTTTCTGAACGAAGGGCAGCGCTGTAGAGAACATTCCCTTGCTGATTGAGGCCAGCGGCAGCAGCACGGAGTCCTCGGGGATGTCAGTCACCGAACCGTTCGAGTGCAGCTGCAGCCGGAAGCTGTAAAGGTGAATGCCTGCGTGTACCACGGCTGTGTGCACCTGCGGCAGGTTCTGACAGCGCATGGCGGCTTCGAGGACAGCTCGAATTGCTGCTTGGTTCAGCTCAGGAGTCTGCCGCTGCTGCCCTGCGCCGAAGCAGCTGCTGCACAGAAGGAGCAGCTGGAGCAGCAGGCCAAAGATCAATCCCTTCGACGACATCAAATAAACTGCTAAACAAACCTTTACTGTTGAGAGCGTGTTGAGAAACTATTTTGCCTGAAATTGTTTTTCAGCCTTCTCTCAGGACTTTATAAACTTAAGAGTTCAAAAAGGACACTTTTTGTGGCCTACGTTTGCCAACGAAGAGTTGCTTGCACCAAGCTCGCTAATTTTATCGCGACTATAGCTGAGAAAGAAGAAAGATATGCAAAGTGGGGGTTTCTGTTCTTCGCAGCAGTGGCTGTTTGCATCGAACTGAGTCATGGAAACTAGCCAAGAAAAATCATTTTAGTTGTTGAAATTATCAAGCGAGTCACTTGCTAGAGATTAAAATTTGTTCTTAATTTGTTTTCTTTCTGCGTGACACGAAGTCATTCATATGAAATTCGCGTATTTTAATCGGGGTTTAAGCTGTTTCGTCTACAGTGGCATCTACGAGTGTGCAGCAGCTGCTTTAGAAAGGCCTACGTTTTGAGCACAAAATACTGTGACACAAACTGAGTTCTGTCTGACACAGCATCGTCCTCACAGGATACCAGACTGAGGTCTGTCTGACACAGCATCGTCCTCACAGGATACCAGACTGAGGTCTGTCTGACACAGCATCGTCCTCACAGGATACCAGACTGAGGTCTGTCTGACACAGCATCGTCCTCACAGGATACCAGACTGAGGTCTGTCTGACACAGCATCGTCCTCACAGGATACCAGACCGAGGTCTGTCTGACACAGCATCGTCCTCACAGGATACCAGACCGAGGTCTGTCTGACACAGCATCGTCCTCACAGGATACCAGACTGAGGTCTGTCTGACACAGCATCGTCCTCACAGGATACCAGACTGAGGTCTGTCTGACACAGCATCGTCCTCACAGGATACCAGACTGAGGTCTGTCTGACACAGCATCGTCCTCACAGGATACCAGACTGAGGTCTGTCTGACACAGCATCGTCCTCACAGGATACCAGACTGAGGTCTGTCTGACACAGCATCGTCCTCACAGGATACCAGACTGAGGTCTGTCTGACACAGCATCGTCCTCACAGGATACCAGACTGAGGTCTGTCTGACACAGCATCGTCCTCACAGGATACCAGACTGAGGTCTGTCTGACACAGCATCGTCCTCACAGGATACCAGACTGAGGTCTGTCTGACACAGCATCGTCCTCACAGGATACCAGACTGAGGTCTGTCTGACACAGCATCGTCCTCACAGGATACCAGACTGAGGTCTGTCTGACACAGCATCGTCCTCACAGGATACCAGACTGAGGTCTGTCTGACACAGCATCGTCCTCACAGGATACCAGACTGAGGTCTGTCTGACACAGCATCGTCCTCACAGGATACCAGACTGAGGTCTGTCTGACACAGCATCGTCCTCACAGGATACCAGACTGAGGTCTGTCTGACACAGCATCGTCCTCACAGGATACCAGACCGAGGTCTGTCTGACACAGCATCGTCCTCACAGGATACCAGACGAGGTCTGTCTGACACAGCATCGTCCTCACAGGATACCAGACTGAGGTCTGTCTGACACAGCATCGTCCTCACAGGATACCAGACTGAGGTCTGTCTGACACAGCATCGTCCTCACAGGATACCAGACTGAGGTCTGTCTGACACAGCATCGTCCTCACAGGATACCAGACTGAGGTCTGTCTGACACAGCATCGTCCTCACAGGATACCAGACTGAGGTCTGTCTGACACAGCATCGTCCTCACAGGATACCAGACTGAGGTCTGTCTGACACAGCATCGTCCTCACAGGATACCAGACTGAGGTCTGTCTGACACAGCATCGTCCTCACAGGATACCAGACTGAGGTCTGTCTGACACAGCATCGTCCTCACAGGATACCAGACTGAGGTCTGTCTGACACAGCATCGTCCTCACAGGATACCAGACTGAGGTCTGTCTGACACAGCATCGTCCTCACAGGATACCAGACTGAGGTCTGTCTGACACAGCATCGTCCTCACAGGATACCAGACTGAGGTCTGTCTGACACAGCATCGTCCTCACAGGATACCAGACTGAGGTCTGTCTGACACAGCATCGTCCTCACAGGATACCAGACTGAGGTCTGTCTGACACAGCATCGTCCTCACAGGATACCAGACTGAGGTCTGTCTGACACAGCATCGTCCTCACAGGATACCAGACCGAGGTCTGTCTGACACAGCATCGTCCTCACAGGATACAAAAATGGGCTGTGCGACATTCCGAGTTGTCTCACATGGCATCATTCTCAAATTACAGCGTCATCCTCAATTACATTAAAGGAAAAAATCTAAGCAATTAATAAATTGTAAATTAACTTATTGATTTACGAGTCTAAAGATGCGTGGTAAATATGAATTGAAATTTATTATAAGTAATAAATAGGTGCCAAGTTTTTCTGTCAAACTAAGTCACTTCAAAGCGTGTAAAGATTAAATATTAATGAAAAGTCCTTTCTTAGTTAAGCTGCAAGAAAAAGCACAGTTAGAATATGTTGCCAGAATGATTTCCAATTAACTTCAGTGCAGAAATAATCAAACGAAAAGCAACAAGATTTGCTTCAAAAAACTTCAAAGAAACAACAAAAAACTAGATTTGATAATTCTATCACGCAACAACAATTGATTTTTTTGTTTTTATAATTCAAAGTGAAGCATGCTTTTAAAATCATAAAGGAATGAAAATAAACAAAAAAACACAACAATTTCGAAAAGAAACTAAATTTAGAAAATTCCTACTTTTAAGTAATATAGCTAGTTAGCAACAAAGTAGCTTATTAGGCTTATGCAACAATAACAAGGCACAATTATAACATCGAGAGATATTCGTTGAAAAAAATTCGAGATGGTGAATTTTATTCGAGAGAAAAAATGGCTGCTGCCTAAGAAGATGAAGGAGCAAAAGGATGAATTACTCAAGCTCGGGCAAGCGAAAAAGAAATATACCCGCTTAACTTGTTTTTACTCGTATATTGTCAAAATGAGTTTTGTTCTGCTCAACAGAGCATTTGAAGCTGAGTAGCCGACCAAGAGGGCATCACTTTGCGGCCGACTTGAGGAAGGCCCTGCCCTCCTTAGCGGTGGTCTTCATGGTGCCCGCTCGTTTCGGCGTCGGCTTGGCGGGGGCAGCCGGGCGAGGCTTGCGGGTGCGCAGCTTCCGACCGGCGTTCACCGACACCTCCTGGGGGAGAGGGGGGTCGGTTTGTTTGGAGGGATGTAGCTCGTACATTAGTGGGGGTAGGATTGATTGGGTTTGAGAATGTACACTAGCGAGGCTGCTTGGTGTTGTGAATGTATTGTACATTAAACAGTGGGCTTGACTGGAGTGGGCTTGACTGGAATGCTACATGAAGTTGTGTTGGTTGGTGCTGATGCACTATTTTTGACATTTTAGCGTTGACAATGTACAATATTAGGAATGCCCTGGTCTGAAATATGTTTTTGACTTTTCTAAAAAGGATACTAAAAATTCAAGTTGAAATTGTATAATAGCTCACCTGGCCAAGAAAAGCTTTGGCTTCATCAGCTACCTTCTGTACAGTAGAGGCGCGTTTCAGCTTGGTCTTCTTGATTATGTTTGTAGTAGCCCTGGTGTCGCCAAGCTTGTTTGCCTCCTTCCCAAGGATTTGCTTGGCTACCTAGAAAGGAAAATGATTTGACCATTTTTAATAAGTCATTATTATTAATAAAATTTTATTATTAGTAAAATTATTAGCATTAAATTATAATTGTTAATACTATTCTTATTAATATTAACAAAATATTCAGTATCAAACTGACAATAATATAATAAATGTTACTAAATAAGCTAAAAAAACAGAATGATGCTATGCCTTAAGTTAAAAAATATATTGCAACACGATATGCACTCTTTATGTTAAGGATAGTAATACTTGTATATCAGTTTTAACTTTATATTTTAAACCACATAAGCTCTTACTTCCCTAGAGTCTCCTTTAACTATTTTATTTGTGTCCACTGTTCCTTATGACAATTTTATATAGCGATTTTATTTATTAATTTTTTTAGTTTTACTCACTGTCTTTACCAACACTTAAGCTACTTATTTGATTGCCAGCACAATTAGGCTATGTAAACCCAAGAAATGAAAAATGACTGACATGATTATAAACTTAAGAAATAACCTGTACTTTGATCAAAGGTAGAAACCCAACCGAAACTAACCTTGGCAGTCGCAGCCATAGTCGAGTCACGTCCCAATGCCGGTTTGCTGTCCATTTGACTTATGTCGTTTGGAAAGAAATGAATGAAGAAATAAAAGCTATGGTAAATACCAGATACAATAAATCACAAGTTTTAAAAAGAAGCTTTATAATTCATTTAAAAATGGTGTTGTTGGCGCAAATGGAATGCAACGTAAGATTTAAACAAAATAAAGATATGAAAAAATGCGTACTTGGCTGTTAAATTCAGTAAAAGTAATTAAAATAGCCATGAATATTATGGTGCAATGAAAATTTTTTAATAAAAAGTCCTCAGTCTCAAATAGTTTAAGCCTTCAATCCAAATTGTCCTGCCAAGTAAAATTCTCTTTAGCTGACCTTCATATATAGTTACACGGACAAGTAAATTCAAAAACTAAAATGAATGCGCCACTGTCGGCTGCATACTTTTGCTTTTTCACATGGATTTTGTACACGGCGCTTTATAAACTAATTTTTTCTTCTGACCCAAGTGTCTACTATACAGTGGTCCTTGCTTTGACCCCCTCCCGTAATTGAAACGAGCTTGAGAATAAACATGTATAGTAATACATATACACGACCGAAATTTCCATGTCACTTTTTTTTCAAACTGCAGAGAAAACCTCCAATTTTATGATGAAGCCAAGCGTGGTGCACGTACGTACCAGTAGGAATATACCAAGCCATTTTTCCGCCCGCCGAACTACCAAGGGGGAGATATTTCTAAATATCAAGCTTCACTAATGGGGAAACCTCAGCTGCCGAACATTTTCAGCTGTTTCTGAAACTTGCACCATTCAACCAGAAATTTCTCCATGACGGTACATGGGTCGTGGCTAAGAAATTGCTCAATGCTAAAGGGATTAAATATTCGAAAAACATGTTTTTTTGCAAAGCTCAAATAAACTTTTCGTCTTGAGATGCATTGTAAGAATGCTAGAGAAAAAACTGGCTGACCAAATTCTGATTCTGCTAAAGATTGCGTCTCTCAAGCATTCAGTCATCACCCCGACGCCGTCGGCATCACCTTCAAGAAGACGAAACATGACGTACTAATGGACACCCAAAAGAGAAGACTTTTTATTTTTTAGCAATTTTCCTAACCTTCACTTAATCTTCAGTCCATACAGAAAAATCGATACTTTTTTGTATTTTTTTTCACTGGCGAAACTAGAGAGAAATTCGTAACAGCGTGTCCATAGTCAACTGGCCGCCACCTGTTGAAGGTCCAGCCAAGCTCCTGGGTGAAGGCCCAGTGACCAACGAAGTCAGAGATGATGCAGACACATGTGGTCGACGTGCTGATGAAATTTGGAGGCTTGGCAAGGCTGCACTGAGACGCAGTGCTGATTGCCGCACAGTGGTGTATTGAAAACACAGCGCTTATGGGAAAATCCGACCTTCTGGCAGAATCTTTGAATATCTCGACGGTCCAGAGGGCTAGCGACTTGATTCTTGTTTAAGAGGGTGCAACAAAAAGTTTGCCCGTGTTCTTGAATTTTTTGTGCCTGTGTAGTACCGTTCCGGCGCAGCAAAAACAATTGTCTGGGGGGGGGGTAGCCTAGCTTTTTTGCAATCGCAAAACTTGCCTGTAATTCTTACGGGAACATTTCGCGTCTTTGAAGCGTAAGTAGTTAGTGGTTAAATGAGAAGGGTAACTCAAGCGAAATTTTCCGTGGGCTTAGAAGATATGGAAAGATTCGGAGAGGTTAGAGAGACGAGAGAGTACAGGGGTATAGAGTGAGATACTCGTAGCAGCAAGAGACTTACAGAGCCGTCTCAAATGCTCTCACTATTTATTGATAGCAACATTTTACATGCACATTTAGGGTACTACAAGTACATTAATGTCACTATACTCCATTAGTCTCCCAAATATAAGGAAGAAATCCTAAAAAAACAAGGAACTTCTAAGTAATCAGTTTTGGCACAGCACATGTACAGTAGCTATCTAAAAGTTCATATTAAGGACCAATAATTTATTGCATAATGGAAAGCTAGCGGTTACATGTAGGTACGGAAACTGCTAATTGTGGGTGTTTGTCTTAGTCTCTAACATACTAAAATAGTGATTGTACATGAGCAACACTTTTTTTACTTTACACAAAGAGTTTTTTTACGCTCGTAGGTTAGAGTTGCCACGTCAACACCGAGGTCAGGGATATATGCGTACGCTCGTACATATAGTCATTACTGCTGGCCATGACTTACACGTGTATCTCACAACATAGTGACTGCTCCCCATTTGGCCCTTAGAGGAGAAAACAGCGGCACAACATGCATCACATCCTGCCCGCTGCACACTTCGACAAAGCGAGCTGGAGGCAACAACTCGGCCACGCGCAAAAGATGGACGAGCTGACCACTCCGGGAGAGGATCCGTGACCTACGCGAGTTCGTCCGTGGGACTCCGGCAGGACAAAGACTGCGGACGCCACTTGGTTCTGTTTTTAGCTTCGGGTTGAGATACTGGAGCCTCAAAGCCTAATCGAGGCGTTCTGCCTCCCGTCAGTATTTTGATTTTTGATTAATTGATTACATCTGCCCTAATGGACAGATGTGCAACCGACAGCTCAGCCGCAGCTATTGCGCGGCGCATCTGAAGGCTGCGTACGGCTGTTCAGTCCAAGGACTGGGGGGTCGCCACACACACCCTCAATTACCCCAGCTAATGCTGGCACCCATTTTACAGCTGGGTGCACTGAAGCAATCATCAAAGACACATGTTGTTCCGAGTAGGTCGAGAATCGAACCCCCGACCTTCAATTCATGAGTCCACCGCTCTAACCACTTGGCTACGACCCCCCTCTCGTCAGTATATAGTTCAAGTAAGTAAAATAATTACTGGTAGTTTTCTAACAACCAGGACCGAGCTTTTACAATAATACTCTTCATGTCCCAATTTGAATTCATCAGGAGAAGCATGGTTTTTTGCTGCAGTCAGTAGGCAGGAACTTTAGGCTTTAGTCATTTGTTAAAGTACAGTGTCATTAATATTCTATTTGAGCTGCTTTTGCTACCTACTCATAAAAAGTGCAGTGTCGAGCTCTTCAACCGTAGGCTGAACTTGCCTATTCCCCCGTGGCCCTACATTGCTGTTGATTTGATCTTCTTCTACCCAGCCAATCAACTTGGTTGCAGTTGATGCATTACAAAATACGGCTATACTACTGCTACATGTAGTGCGTACATCAGAAATGCTTGCTCGCCAAGCTCTGGGATTGGGCCGGCATGTGCAGCTTCAGTCTGATGAACTGCCTCTCGGTCAGATTACGATATAAGGATGGGCTGTATAGATAGCTGAAGCCTGATGAAGCCTGGGAGGCTGTAGGGCACTTTCCGGACTGTATTTATCCCCACTCAGTTGATATCGCCCTGAGCAGGAGCAATTTGGTAAAGTGCCCATAAAAGCGACTCACTGGAGCAATACAGTGGCTTCCCTGAGACTGCTGCTCTGCCTCATCGCCGCCGAGCTGATCACCGTGACGGCTCTGCTCGTGTACTTTTTCAGTAGAAATTCCCTGCAAAGCGGCAACCAACGTCCAGTAGAATGGGGGCGTCGGCAACAGCTGCAGGAACTGGATGGCCCCGGCTGGGCTCAGGTTGCACAAGTTGAAGCGCTGAACATTAGCGACGATCACAGTCGGGCGAGACTGTTGCGGCCTGTTTGACAAAATTCGAAAGCTTCACATGATACACTCGTATAGCTATTCACCTATTAGCTTTTCCTTTCTAATATGTGTCTGTGTCTGTGTTCTAGATGTGTCTGTGGTCTGTATAATATCTATTTTGTTCTTTTACCATTAAAAGCATACTGTATAGCTGTTTAAATGGCACTAACAGCTGTCGCCACACAGTAAAAAACGTTTAGAAATTTAAATCGAATTCGAAATAGTAGTGTGCGTGCAGAATCTACTTATATATGCATCACCAATCACCTAAGGAAATCATATTCTTTTAATCCAAATTAGAGCTAAAAATTAGAGATCTTTAAATAAATATTGATCGGATTTTTTGCGCAGAAGCGCTGTCTATGGCCCAAAGGGGGTACAGTCAGAAAAAATTTGGCAACTAACGATGTGCCTAATCTAATAAACTGATTCAACAGAGCAGCATATTGGTGCAGAAGCAAGACTGCGGTTCTGTCAACAACGGAAAGAAGCACAACAATCAGACCGTCAAAATGCGCAAATCGCAGATGGAAGCCGTCCTTGACAAACAGTGGGACGTAGCCAAGTCGATCGTTAGCCTCGAGCCGGACAACTCGGGTACTCACGACGAGCAGCCAAAGATATTCCTGAACTTGCCCAAGGCGATGCACCATGGCTGGGATAACAAGTACGTGATTGGCGTCGGAGAGGGCTTCTTCGGTGCTAACCACTGCAACACCAAGTGGCTGCTCAACATAATGGGCGACGGTGGCGACTGTCGACTACTGCGGATGCTGAAGCAGGGGCGCACCCGCATTCTGTTCGAGACAGACAAGTACTATCAGCTGCTGGACCAGCCGTCCTTGTACTTGAAGGGAAACGCGCTGGAGAGGTCCATGTTTAACTGTGAGTACCAAGCTACATCTGTAGATTTCAATTTTTATTATAATTGAATATGAGACGATGATGTTGCAGTTGGCTGACGATTTTTAGTTATTCATAACACAGAATTGCATAGCATGAGTGAAATGTTGGCTAAAATTTTCCAGTAGGATTTCCAGCAGTTCTTAAAGAACGACCCCAATTAAATTTTTACAGCAAAGACAGTGCTCTTTATGAACTCTTTCGGCATTGCCGTCTACCTGCGCTACTACGGCGCATTGAAGGTGCTCTCCAAGCAGCAAAAGTTTCGGAAACCAATGATCTATTATAATCAGGACAACTATGCCTCGTTTGTCAACGACACTTCCTGTGGTGACATCATGCTGTTTCACTATGACTACATCATCTTGAAGCGAGAGGCCTACGGGGCTATTCCGCATCTGCTAGCTATCAGGTGGGCGCCCGGCGATCCATCGAAGCTCGTCTATAGGTAAGTTACCCTCAAGCCCATTAGTCAGCTTGATAGTGAAAGAAAGGTTTAAAGACTTTTTCCTAACCTTCAACTTTCGAATCACTTCAGACGCCGCTACTATCAATACATCACCCCGTTCCTGGATTGGGTTGACGTTTGTCGCAATGTGCTGAAGCGCAAGCCAAGCCTTCAATTATCGAAAGTGTCGCAGCAACTGATCGAGTCTCGGTCGCCCCAATTCAAGCTCATCGATCTTAAAGAGATGGGCCAGGTAATGCTCGAATACTTCGAGCTCAAGAAGTTGAACTCGGAAAACTTCAACGATCCGAACAGCTTTGGCATGTACGCCGGGCGGAAGCTTCTGCACGACAAGGAGCCGTCTATGCCCAGCGACTACGTGAAGGTGTTTGAGCACAAACCGGCCAGGCCCGTCATGCCGCATGCGGTGTCCGCACCCAGGCGATTCCTTTCCTACACATACTACTATGATTATGAGAACCTGACTACTCTCAGCCAGATTCTTTCCGTCACCGAGGTTTTCCAGAAGAATCGCTACTTCTGCTGCGATCGTCACTGTTCGGAAGCCCTGTGGCATAAAGACCCGCTGCTGTTTCAAATCTACGAAATTGTCAATTTGCACTGCCTCGAGGATTTAGACGCAGATGCAGAGTCTGAGAAAGTGAAAAAGGTGGTGCTTAGGGAACAGAATTGGTCCGATATTGCTTCTAAGCCGCACATGCTGTGCTGGTTCCACCGATACGACATCATGAACTGCATATCGCTGCTGTTCGGCGTCTTGCAGACTTGTCTGTTGAAAAACTTCCCAGCCATCATCATTGACCGAATCTGCAAAATCCTGCTGGACATCCTCATCAGCAGCGAGTTCATTGAACCGTTCCTGAGCTACAGCTTCTACGATACATTCTTTGGCCTGACCAGTCTGTCCAACTGCGTGCCCGGCCTGCAGTCCACCAGCGTGATGCGCGTGATGAAGAAGGCACCTTTAATGCTGACTCAATTCTACTCAATACCACAGATATCCGACATGTTTAGCATGTCGTTCTGGCGCAAGCGAGACTCGTCTAATGACGACCGACCAAGCACGCTGGATGAAGTTGGTGACTTCCTGGTGACTCGCAAGCGTCTCATGTCTATGCGCATCATGGCTGGCGAGGGTGGTGAGGGCATGTCTTGCACATCCGCCATGGGCAGCGCCGGATCCATCATTATGTTTGCCAGGGACTATGAAAAGATGTGCGAAGTCAGCCAAGCCGAAGAGGAGGCTGTGGACACAGGAAAATCGGACACAATTAAGAAGGCTCAGGACGAGATGCTGCACATTCAGCGCTACACTCGACAAGAGATTGACTTCCGGTATTCCAGCTTGTTTGGCCAGAGCTTCCGCTACGCTGTAGGCCGGCCCAAACTTGTGCTAGACGAGTCGAAGACGCTCAGCCAGAACGAAAAGGAGAGCAGGGACGTTCCAACAAAGCTGCCCTGATCGAGTTGCAAATTGATTTGATGAACCATACGAGTCAATCCTCCCAGAAAGTTGAGAACAAAAACATCTTGTTTTCATCCTTTTTTCAAAATGATGTCAATTTTTAATTTGAAGCTTGATATCAACATTTTATAGAAGCGGCTATCAAAAATAAACCGCACATTTATTTGTTTGTCGCACAAACCCGATTCTGTGATTTAAACAACAGAATGTAATTTTGTTTTCAAGGTGCGCATAAATATTTGTTTCTATCATTTGATTTTATTTTCAAATCGAATCCTTGCGAGTTAGGTCCGATTGTAGGGTACCAAGACATTACACATGTACGTACACGAAAATGTGTATATGTAACTGTACACGAATTTTAATGTACATGTATTCTTACATGCATGTACATGTAAGTTTATATTTTAGTTGGCGACAGTTGCTGTGGTTACTATAAATGCTCTAATGGCACGTGGAGTACAAAAACATCATATTAAAAAAAAGCATTTTTCGGACGATTAGCTAATTACAGTAGAAGCTTTGCAGTTTGCATATTCCATATTGCAGTGCGTACAAATTAAGATAATTATTAGTCCTTAGCTTTATTCTGAATGTTCGGTCAAGGAGGTAGGAGAAATGAATGTACTAAAGACGGTAAAGAGCCAATTTTCCAAGTAACTTTTTATCACCGCCGGCTTCGAATATTTTAGGAACTAGAACTCGTCTTAAACTTTGAAATAATTATTTGAGCAACAAAATCTTTTAATTAAAATACCAGACAGTTATTAATCAGAAAATCTTTCTAGTGTTTTGGTAGCTTGTATTTGTTTTTTTTATTTTGCAACCTGTTGAATACATTTAAAGTTTGCTTTTATAGAAATTACTTGTAGATCATAGGTTATTTTTTAATCGTAATTTTTTTCACTTTAAGCTATTCTATTCCTCATACTACCCTAAAATTGTCAAAGTTAATGTAAGCATTGTGTTACTACATAGAACTTAGTCGAATTTCTCGATGTTTTAACTTGTAAACGAGTCAGCTTAGTCGGATCCAATTTAAATTAGTCAACTATTTTATTAAAAAAATTCAGACCTATATTGTGTCACCTTCCTGAATTTGATAATAACATATACCAGAAAAAACTATTCTAGCACTATGCACTCAGGAAAAAGTCATTCGACCATCGTATACATTTTTTTCATGTTTTGTCATTTATAAAAAATAATAGGCCTACTTGTCTTATTTTTTCCCACAAAAATCTTTCCAGATAATATATAGGCCTAGATAACTACATATTCATTGTATGATTTTTATTATTAATTTAACTTTTGATTGTTTTTGGTCTTACAAAAACTTATATATACTATTCTTTCTTAGTTAGAAAAGTTAAGCTTTTTGTTTTTGTTTGCATTTTTTTCATTATGAAATAATTTGGTCAAGAATTTTATATTTTTTCTAGACCTATAGCTATAAGTTATTTTACAATAACAATTTTTGTTTCATTCTAGGCCTAGTTTTAATCCAGGGTAAATATAATAAATATATTAAAGTCTAAGACAATTAATTGGTACACATTGGTATAAACTGCTATAGGCCTCCCTATACCCCACACTCAGGAAGGTGTCACGTGTGCGCAGGAATATATTTTAGCGTATTTTTGGAGTGTGCGTTGTGTGCGAAGCTAAAATTTGAATTTTTGCGCCAAGGTCTACATTCGTTTATTGACAAATACATATGTCAGAGTATTAAAGTACTAATGCGCCATAGCACTAAAAACTTGGTAAAAGTCAAATTAAAACAAAACTAAAAAAACGGATAAATTTTTGTACATTATGTAGGTTTTTTTAAACTCAAAACTTCTGCTTTATTTTAGCTTACGTAGAGAAACATCAAAAGAAATAGCTCTAACTTTACATTAAAATCCAATTTTGAATTTTATTATTCGTTTTACTTACCAAGAAACAATTTTTTTATTGATATGCCTAGAAAAACGTAATCTTAAAGCATATTTTACGCACTGCATATGCAGATTATACATTTAGGTGACTCAATGTGAGCTAAATTTTTCTGATCAGGTTTTGCTGTGCGCCACTGTGTGCTAAAAACTTTTGCTAAGCCTTTGTTGTGCGCCATGTGCGCCACTTCGTGCATATTTTTCGTTGATGTGCACCAGAATTTTCTGCCATAATGTACACCTTCCTGAGTGTGGCCTATACCAAGACCGCCATACCCCCCCCATAGCCATAGTTACTGGCTACTGGTATTGAGGGGGAGCTACCAATCTTCTAGCATTGCCATTCCTTTCATAGGTTCCTTTCTCACAGCCTTGTCCTACTAGCTCTACTATCTATTTATCTCCTTTCTAGCACTATCTAATAACAAATTGAGCCAAATTTCTCCCTTAGCACTTCCAAGTGTGGCAATCTTGGTGTGTAGTAGTCTATCTATTATATTTAGTATCAGCTTAACAACTATATTATAAAAGCTGATTATAGTTGAGGTGAACATCCATGGGGTCTATAGGCCCTAAAAATTTATTCCATGTCAAGCAACCCTTTTAAGGTGTATCATTTTCTTTCTCATGGAAACTATTTCTTTCTTATCTTTTTGCAATTCCCTTATACAATATCACTATAATATATCCATTTTTTATTTTGCATTCACTTTTTATAATAAGCATAAATCTTTTTTCTCTTGTTTATTTTGTTTCTCAATGCTTTTGTCTTGTATATACATAATAATTTTGGTGCTTAGTGGATTAGTTTTGCAACATACTTGTATTAGTAATCCTTGTAAGCGATAGCTTACTGATAGTAAAGCTATTTGAACATGGCGCGAATTCCTCACATGGTGGGCTAGAAAATGTCGCCATGTGCAAGGGCGCATAAATAGCAGTTCCACTCAGCTGGCTAGAGGTGGAGCCGACCTCGTGTGGCTATGACTGACTGACGAGGGCAAAAAAGCCCGAAACCGGTCTCAGTCTGCCCCGCATGGTTCGATTCCCACTTTTAGCCGCTGATAACTGGTTCCCTGCAGAGAGCGTACCCGCTGGCCACCCACAGGGTGAGAGCCGAAAAAAAAATGTGCGCACAAGGTGTATAAGTGTACCCTCCGGCCGCCTAAAAATAGAAGGGCCGAGAAGGGAGAACTGGCAGGAGTGCCAGTCTTTGAAAAGCGGGAAGATGTAAGCGATAGCTTACTGATAGTAAAGCTATTTGAACATGGCGCGAATTCCTCACATGGTGGACTAGAAAATGTCGCCATGTGCAAGGGCGCATAAATAGCAGTTCCACTCAGCTGGCTAGAGGTGGAGCCGACCTCGTGTGGCTATGACTGACTGACAAGGGCAAAAAAGCCCGAAACCGGTCTTAGTCTGCCTCGCATGGTTCGATTCCCACTTTTAGCCGCTGATAACTGGTTCCCTGCAGAGAGCGTACCCGCTGGCCACCCACAGGGTGAGAGCCGAAAAAAAAATGTGCGCACAAGACGTACAAGTGTACCCTCTGGCCGCCTAAAAATAGAAGGCCCGAGAAGGGAGAACTGGCAGGAGTGCCAGTCTTTGAAAAGCGGGAAGATGTAAGCGATAGCTTACTGATAGTAAAGCTATTTGAGCATGGCGCGAATTCCTCACATGGTGGACTAGAAAATGTCGCCATGTGCAAGGGCGCATAAATAGCAGTTCCACTCAGCTGGCTAGAGGTGGAGCCGACCTCGTGTGGCTATGATTGACTGACGAGGGCAAAAAAGCCCAAAACCGGTCTCAGTCTGCTCCGCATGGTTCGATTCCCACTTTTAGCCGCTGATAATCCTGTTACCTAGCTAGATCATCTAAGTCAACTAAGTAGGTATTGCACATATATCATTATTATGGCAGACCAAGGGCAAGTTGCAAAGTATATAACTATTTGATAATTATTAATACATTAGGCCCTATAGATAATTTTTGCTTTTTTACAAAATCAATAAAAAGTAAAAGACTTATAAGATCTAAAATGAATGAGAGAACAAACATTAACTCATTTTTATTTACTTTAATTCAATTGCCAATGCATTTCGACCATGATTATCCACCTTTTCCGAAAACCATCTTTAAAAAGATGCTCGGGTTTGCCACCTCTGGTATCTTTCTGTTCGGGGATAGGTACTATAAGCAAATTGATGGTTGTGCCATGGGCAGCCCTCTTGCCCCCACCCTGGCTAATCTTTGCATGGCCCATTGGGAAAAAGACTGGATGGCCCTCCTGTGTTCGCCTCGGTTTTACAAATGCTACGTTGATGACACTTTTGCCATCTTTGAGAATGATAAGAAAAAGAAGAATTTTTCCATGCTATCAATCATACCCATCCTAACATCAAATTCACGACCAAAGGTGGAGGAACTAAACTCCCTTTTCTTGACATGGAGATTGATATCAGCAATGACCTGATCAAAACTAAAGTCTTTAGGAAGCCCAGCTTCACCGGCCTTATGCTGAGATTTGATGCCCTCTGCCCATGGCAATGAAAGAATGGCCTGATTCGCTGCTTTCTGCATAGAGCTTTTCTGATCTGTAGCTCCTAGAAACTGTTTCATGATGAGGTGGAACAGCTTACTGGCCATCTCATTGGGAATGGTTACCCTAGGAACTATGTGTCTCGCATTGTGAACCAGTTTTTAAATAACAAGCTGACTAATCAACAGAGCACTCAGGAGTATAATGCTAGAGAAACGAATAGCCCTACAATTGTGTTGCCATTTTTTGGCCTATGCTCTATTGAGTTTAAGAAGAAAGTTGAAAAACTGTTCAAAAAAGCCTCAATGTTTAGCTTAGGATCACATTCTGCACAGAGAAGGTGTCCCAGTATGTCTGCAACTTGAAGTCCCATGTCCCTCGGCCTCTCAATGCAGGTGTCATTTATAAATTTCAATGCTCTGGCGACCAGAGTATTTCGTACATAGGAAAAACTAAGCGACACTTGTACACTAGGGTCAAGGAGCACTAGACCAAAAGATCTGCTGTACAGGAGCACCTTCTCACATGCAACTCATGCTGTAACAGCAAACCAATTGATTTATTTAAGATTATCGATTCTTGCCGCCATGAGCACGCTTTGAATATCTTAGAGGCTATGTACATCAAAGATCAGAACCCAAGCCTAAACTGCCAGCTAGCTATGGGAGGTGCCAGCCACCAACTCAGCATATTTTAGCTTGGAATGTACGCTACTACACCGTGTGTTAACTTGTTTTGATTGAAAGCTACGTACAATAATTTATATTGTGTATTCAACTTATCATAGGTATATTTATTCAACTGTTTATTAGAATTTTCAATTTCACTACTGCCCTGACAATGACCTACAAGGGTTGAAATGCATTGGCAATTGAATTAAAGTAAATAAAAACAAGTTAATGTTTGTTCTCTCATTCATTTTATTCCTATTTATTAAGTGAGCTACTCTACTTATAAGATCTATTATTTTTAAATCATTTAAGTTACTTAACTTAAAATAAAGTTAGCTTTTTATAAAGTCTAATAAGACTAGAGTTACAGTATAAAAAATTAATATAAAAATGCTATAAAGTTTTTCAATTTTTAATTCATCAACTGGTTTTGATAATATTGGATAATATTGTATCAGCACAAATAAAGCCTAAATAAAAGTATCTCTTATATCTAAAGCTGAGTGGATTAATTGATTAATCATTAGATTGACCAGCCAGGTTTAATACAATCTCCTCCTTGACAGCTGCCAACTTAAATGTGGGACTTATATATATCAATGCAAAATTTTCCTATGCAACAAATAGGCTATTTAAATGTTGAAAAATTCGAAATTAAGTCTGAAAAAAGCAGAAAACACCTTTCTTAACCTTCTTCTTTGGCCACTTTGCTTCTCCAATGGAGTTAGTGGCATGTTTGTAAATATACATGGGCAACCTTGGGAATCACTTGGCCATTTCTATTGGCAACATATACATGCAAGTTGCTATTGGCTGAGAGCAGTCTTGTGACTACTATTCTGTCCAATAGCAACTTACATGTGTGTGTTGCCAATAGAAACAGCCAGGTGAATCCCTAGGTTGCGCCCAAGCATTTTTGTAAAATGAACCACCCCAACCTCCACCTGTGGGTCTCTGTGTATTGGAGGGGGTGGGTGACACATGTTCTACGTTCAATGCAAATAACCCCCCAGGCCATGCCGTGTTTGGGCTGCAATTAAATTTTAATGATTCCCCCAGAACAGGGGTTTGAGCTGAGTGTACAAAGCAATGTACAGTGTAAACAGAGGCTTATAGATAGCTGGGACTGTGTTGAGATTCAATTGGTTTTATTATTGGTGCCTTTCAGTACGCAGCCCTGAAATTCAATGAATAAGATTGCGAGCCTCTTGCTGTAGCAGTCAGTGAACATACACAACACACTCGATGCTTCAATGCTTTAAATCAGGAATCAGTTGTTAATTGTGCTGAGTTATAAGCTTTGAGAGAGATACTTATATTGCTGGAAAGATCTTGCAATTCTGAGTTTGGGGATATAAGTTGTTTGCTTTAAATATAATATTTTTCTTTAAACCTACTTTGCTTTTAAAATTTTAAAATTTTAAACTATGGTAAAAATTTATGCATTCAATGTATTCTTTATTAGACATATAGTATTGATTGATTTAAAGGCTTTTTAATTTTTTTATCTCATGTATAAATAATAATAATATTAATAAAAATAATAATAGATTAGGCCTACCCTAATGGGTAGATGTGCAACCGACAGCTCAGCCACAGCTATTGTGTAGCACATCTGAAGGCTGTGCATGGCTGTTCAGTCCAAAGACTGGGGGGTCGCCACACACACCCTCAATTACCCCAGCTAATGCTGGCACCCATTTTACAGCTGGATGAACTGAAGCAAAGCAGAGTTGAGTGTCTTGCTCAAGGACACAAACTGTTGCAGTGGGATTGGGAATCGAACCTCGGGCCTTCAAATCGTGCTTCCAACGCTCTAACCACTAGGCTGCAGCCACCTATGTAAAGTATTTAGTTACCTCGTGACAACTGTAATTCGCATGAATTTAGATTGGAATTCAATCCGAATTTGTTTCAGCTATAATACTCGTTGCTATAGAAACAGCATCAGCAGCCATGCCATCCGATCACAAGAAGAAGCGAGCCCAAGCTAAAAAGGACGCCGCCAAGCGCAAGGACGCTAAGAAACCGTTGCAACAGCAGCAGCGCGACAATGAAGATGAAGCTGGCAGCGCGGCAGGCGATGAAGTGCCGGAGACTGGGCCTAACGGAACTGAAACTGTTGGCGCCTCCTCGGCCAATGGCGCCGCCGCTGCCTCCGCCTCGGCCGACAAGGACGAAGATTTCATGGGCTCAGACGACGACATGCCAAGCGCTCTGGCCAGCGAGATTGAGACTCTCAACCTGCTGTCTGACCGGGTGGTGGCGCACCGGGCCTGCACCAGCGTATTAGCCAGCCACCCCGACGCTCGCGATATTCAGCTAATTAATCTGAGCATCACCTTCCACGGCCAGGAGCTGCTGCAGGACACCAAGCTGGAGCTGAACTGCGGCCGGCGCTACGGCCTGATTGGCCTGAACGGCTGCGGCAAGAGCACCCTGCTGGCCGCGCTGGCCAACCGGGAGCTGCAGATTCAGCCGCATGTGGACATTTTCCTGTTGCAACGCGAGATGCCGCCGTCTGACAAAACTGCGATACAGTGCGTCATGGAAGTTGACGAGGAGCGCGTCAGGCTGGAGACCGAGGCCGAGGCTCTGGCTCTGCACGAAGATCAGGAATCTCACGATCGCCTGATGGACATCTACGATCGGCTGGAAGAATTAGACGCTGACAAGGCCGCCACCAGGGCTGCGGAGCTTCTGCACGGTCTGGGGTTCACGGCCGAGATGCAGAACAAACAGGTAAATAATCTGTATAGTATGCCATTTCCCAACTGATAGTAGCATGATTAGCTTCTGCACGGCCGAGATGCAGAACAAACAGGTAAATAATCTGTATAGTATGCCATTTCCCAACTGATAGTAGCATGATTAGCTTCTGCACGGCCGAGATGCAGAACAAACAGGTAAATAATCTGTATAGTATGCCATTTCCCAACTGATAGTAGCATGATTAGCTTCTGCACGGCCGAGATGCAGAACAAACAGGTAAATAATCTGTATAGTATGCCATTTCCCAACTGATAGTAGCATGATTAGCTTCTGCACGGCCGAGATGCAGAACAAACAGGTAAATAATCTGTATAGTATGCCATTTCCCAACTGATAGTAGCATGATTAGCTTCTGCACGGCCGAGATGCAGAACAAACAGGTAAATAATCTGTATAGTATGCCATTTCCCTACTGATAGTAGCATGATTAGCTTCTGCACGGCCTGGGGTTCACGGAGCTCTGCACCCCAACCTGCTAGGTAAAGCACTTCAGCGGCGGCTGGCGCATGCGCATCTCCCTGGCCAGGGCTCTGTTCGTGAAGCCAGACCTGCTGATGCTGGACGAGCCCACCAACCATCTGGATCTGAACGCCTGCGTCTGGCTTGAGGAGGAGCTGAAGCAGTACAAGCGAATCCTTGTCATCATCAGCCATTCTCAGGACTTTCTCAACGGCGTCTGCACTAATATAATCCATATGCGGCACAAGCGCCTGATCTACTATGGCGGCAATTTTGATCAGTACATGCAGACTCGCATGGAGATGGAGGAGAACCAGATGAAGCGATTCAAATGGGAGCAGGGCCAGATATCCAACATGCGCAATTACATAGCCAGGTTTGGCCACGGCTCGGCTAAGCTGGCTAGGCAGGCCCAGAGCAAAGAGAAAACCCTGGCTAAGATGGTTGACAAAGGCCTGACAGACCGGGTTGCTCACGACAAAACTGTCACGTTCTACTTTCCCGACTGTGGCGAGATTCCGCCGCCAGTGATTATGATTCAGAATGTCAGCTTCCAGTACGCGCCTGGCAAGCCTTTTATCTATAAAGATCTGGACTTTGGCGTGGATCTGGACACCCGAGTGGCTCTGGTTGGTCCAAATGGAGCTGGTGAGTGTGCTTTTTTATTGATTCGGATTTTGTTTGCTGTTATTGAGATTGAGTCTGGACTCATATGTATTATCTCTATCTAATAGAGACAAATCTATATCCCTAGAGACACATCTATATCCCTAGAGATAAATCTATGGCCCTAGAGACAAATCTATGTCCCTAGAGACAAATCTATGACCTAGAGACAAATCTATATCCCTAGAGACACATCTATATCCCTAGAGACAAATCTATGTCCCTAGAGACACATCTATATCCCTAGAGATAAATCTATATCTCTAGAGACAAATCTATGACATAGAGACAAATCTATATCCCTAGAGACACATCTATATCCCTAGAGACAAATCTATGTCCCTAGAGACACATCTATATCCCTAGAGATAAATCTATATCTCTAGAGACAAATCTATGTCCCTAGAGACAAATCTATGACCTAGAGACAAATCTATATCCCTAGAGACACATCTATATCCCTAGAGACAAATCTATGTCCCTAGAGACACATCTATATCCCTAGAGATAAATCTATATCTCTAGAGACAAATCTATGTCCCTAGAGACAAATCTATGACCTAGAGACAAATCTATATCCCTAGAGACACATCTATATCCCTAGAGACAAATCTATGTCCCTAGAGACACATCTATATCCCTAGAGATAAATCTATATCTCTAGAGACAAATCTATGTCCCTAGAGACAAATCTATGACCTAGAGACAAATCTATGTCCCTAGAGACAAATCTATGACCTAGAGACAAATCTGTCCCTAGAGATGAATCTAAGTCCCTATGGAAAAATTTGTATCCCTATGGACAAATCTATATCCCTATGGACAAATCTATATCCCTATGGACAAATCTGTATTTCTATGGACAAATCTATATTTCTATGGACAAATCTATATCCCTATAGACAAATCTATATCCTATGGACAAATCTATATCCCTATGGACAAATCTATATCCCTATGGACAAATCTATATCATATGGACAAATCTATATCCCTATAGACAAATCTATATCCTATGGACAAATCTATATCCTATGGACAAATCTATATCCTATGGACAAATCTATATCTCAATAGATATAGATCCATAATACATAGAGGTTAGTTCGTATTTGAAGTTTACTATTCTCAGAAATCTACTCCCCGAAGAACATGCCTTTACCAGCAAACTGTATAATACTCTATTTAAATAATGTAATCACCAAATCAGCTACTAACAGTAGCTTAAAAATATTTTTTTTTAAACTTAACGCGCTGCTGCAATTCAGGCAAGAGCACTCTGCTGAAGCTGATCGCCGGCGAGCTGCAGCCAACTGACGGCCTCATCAGGCGGCACTCGCACGTTAGAATCGGTCGCTATCATCAGCACCTGCACGAGATGCTGGACATATCGCTGACCTCGCTAGATTGGATGATGCGCCAGTTTCCCGAGATTACAGAACGGGACGAGATGCGCAAAATACTCGGCCGATACGGACTAACTGGGGCCCAGCAGGTGTGCCCGATTCGGACACTGTCCGACGGACAGCGATGCCGAATTATCTTTGCCTGGCTGGCCAACAAATCGCCGCACATGCTGCTGCTGGACGAGCCGACCAACCACTTGGACATCGAGACTATTGACGCTCTGGCCGAGGCCATCTGCGAGTTCCAGGGCGGCCTGCTGTTGGTCAGTCACGATTTCCGACTCATTCAACAGGTGGCAGAGGAAATCTGGGAGTGCAACAATTGCAAAGTGACCAAGTGGGAAGGCGACATCTTCTCCTATAAGGAGGAGCTGACTAAAGAGATTACTAAGGCTAACGACGCCAGAATGAAGTGATTACTGATCTTATCAGTTTCTTGTTTTTAAAGTGTGTTTTCAATGACTAACGCATGCATTTCTCGTGTGTGTTGAGTAACGATAAGCACCTTTATTGTCGGACTCCTGATGCCGCCCCCTCCCTTAACACTGTTTTGCTTAAGTCCTTCACTGTGTTACTGGATCTCTTTATTATTTTTTTGCCCCCTTAGTTGGTTAAAATAGCAATTGTTGCAAGATCGATCAGTAACTTGATTGATTTTAACCAAACAATAATAGTTTCGTTGCTTTGTGTAACTGAAACCTTTGGATATGATATATCTGACATTGAATATTGGAAGTCTACTGTTAATTGACTTGTGAAACAGCCGCGTGTGTGTCTATTAATATCCCAACAGAATATATACACGTCCTTCTCTGTTCTGTGACCAGTTTATTATTTTTTGTCAGCACTGTGTCGGATAAAATGTATTCCAGTTTGATTTGGCTTAAAAATTATCTTGCTTTTTTCACATTTTAGGCAAACAGTTTTTTACTGAGCCTAGGCTCAGGTTGTCCAACTGTCCCGCTCGAGGCAGTGCAGACTCTGTGCGTCAGTTTGGTTGACGTAGAGACTTTTTGTTGTTGGCCAGGTGTACCGAGATCGGTAGAAACGATGGAGAACAGTCGCAGTTGAAGAAACTGCTCAAGGACTACTTAACAGCACAGAACGTTACACTTGAAAATATTGGCAGAATTCTAAAAGGCCGCTTTTAATGTATGTCTATGGTTTTAGTGGCCTTTTTGCTTGTGAAGCAATGTGTATAATACATTATTTACAGAAATAATGTATTATACACATCATTATTACAGAAATTAAAGTCTAGTGAACACAGCCTTTTATGTGCACGTGTTCCGACTAATTATTTTTATTTTCTCCAACAGATGAACCAGAAATACATTCAAAGTCATTATTTATTCCTTTAAGAATTCTGCCATTATTTGCAAGTGTAACGTCCTGTGTTGTTAAGTAGTCCTTGAAACTGCTTTAATACGTCTCAGAAACCGGTCATGCTAGTTCGAATCACACTTTTTGGCAACACTGGTAAATGCTAGATCGGTAGACTTACTGAATCCGGTTGGCTCAATTTGACTGCCGATGTTCTAGGTTAGAGCGAGAGTTAGGGTTTAGGTTGGGTCTAGGTTAGAGCTAGAGTTAGGGTTTAGGTTGGGTCTAGGTTAGAGCTAGAGTTAGGGTTTAGGTTGGGTCTAGGTTAGAGCTAGAGTTAGGGTTTAGGTTGGGTCTAGGTTAGAGCTAGAGTTAGGGTTTAGGTTGGGTCTAGGTTAGAGCTAGAGTTAGGGTTTAGGTTGGGTCTAGGTTAGAGCTAGAGTTAGGGTTTAGGTTGGGTCTAGGTTAGAGCTAGAGTTAGGGTTTAGGTTGGGTCTAGGTTAGAGCTAGAGCTAGGGTTTAGGTTGGGTCTAGGTTAGAGCTAGAGTTTAGGTTGGGTCTAGGTTAGAGCTAGAGTTAGTAATTAGGTTGGGTCTAGGTTAGAGCTAGAGTTAGGGTTTAGGTTGGGTCTAGGTTAGAGCTAGAGCTAGGGTTTAGGTTGGGTCTAGGTTAGAGCTAGAGTTAGGGTTTAGGTTGGGTCTAGGTTAGAGCTAGAGTTAGAGTTTAGGTTGGGTCTAGGTTAGAGCTAGAGTTAGGGTTTAGGTTGGGTCTAGATTAGAGCTAGAGTTAGGGTTTAGGTTGGGTCTAGGTTAGAGCTAGAGTTAGGGTTTAGGTTGGGTTTAGGTTAGAGCTAGAGTTAGGGTTTAGGTTGGGTCTAGGTTAGAGCTAGAGTTAGGGTTTAGGTTGGGTCTAGGTTAGGGTTAAGTTTGGCAGTTGGTTTAAGGCAGCAAAATTCTTATACCACTCCTGCTACCAAAGAGGAATGAAGGACCGGTGCTCACTCACTCAGTTGCCTGTAGCCTAAGCCTGTAAAGTATCGATAACGGATCGGCTTGGCATCCGGCCAGCTCAAGGTTTGTGTCTTCTCAGCTCCCTTCTCTCTAATCTCTCTCCTCTACTCTCCTCTTCTCTCTAGACTCTATCGCATGAAAGTTTTGCAGCTAAATGCTTGTATTTATCATAGCCGGGGGAAATGGCAACTTGCGAGCGTCCTTAGAATAAGGGCTTAAAGTTTATATTAATTCATTCTATCAACTTTTCTCGCTTGGCTTCTCGTATTCAAGTGCAACGAAGGACGAATGGTGGGATAATGAAGATGATGAAGAATAACAGTGTATAGGTCAGACTCCTTCAATACCGGTACTGGTGCTTTTTTATAGCAACTTTAGACACTTATAAACACAATCCAATTAACTATTGTTATGTTGCAGTCACAGCATAGTTTATGTATTACTTGCAGTAGAGTTAAGAGAACATGAAGACGCTAAAAGCGGGAGCGACCACAGTTATGGTAGTTTTTGTTGAGTTGTTTTCTACATTTTGTAGAATTGTATTTAGATTAAAAAGAAGTCACACGGGCTGTTTACATGATCGGATATTTAGCAGCAGCCAGGGCACCCTTTTTCCCCGCCGGGAGAAGATTTTCTCCGAAAGAAGTGAAGCAGAGTTATGCATTGTATTGCACTTGTATTGTCTAATCTACAGAAAGCGAAATACAGAATACTTTTCAGAATATTTGGCAGTAGTTCGAGGCCCAACAAGTTAAGACTCCAGCACAGTATGGAATATCATACAATTGTAAAACTTTGGCGGGTCAGGTGGTCAAATGAATGCTCTGGCCGTATCGCAGCGCAGAAGTATTGTCCAGGCATTTTCAAACTCTAGCATTAACTGAGCTCAAAATTTCCTGAAAACAAACTGAATGAATATCGAATCCACATTTTTCTCAGATGGGGGTCAAAGTCCTCCACCTTATTAGGAATATTTTGGACTGCATGAGCAGGCTTAATGGGTGACCTCTGCAAAGTCGTGCGCAATCTCCAGGCGTTATTATTGACACCAAATTGCTGCATTCAATGGCACAGCCACCCCCACCCAAGCCTTGTAAACAGAGTCAAGTTGCAGCTAAAGCCATATATTTGAGGCCTGTTTTTTATCAGGATCGAATAATATTGAACCGAGCCTGAGTAAACTCGAATAAGCTCGAGGCAATTGATACAGCATGGGGGCAGCGGCTTATACCGATAGCAGGTCCGATAATAAAGTTTCTCAAGGGTGGACCGAGACCCTGGCCGAGACTGAGATACACCGTATTGTCGGAAAATCAATAAGATTTAACTTTATAAGCCTGTGTGGGACTGGGAACACACTGCACGCCTAAACGCATGGGTCCATAGCTAATCTATAGCGTATTACGTGTAGATAGCCGCAGCAACAAGCCAGAAACGTGCGCCTGCACAATGGCACAGCGCGCGTGTCCAGAGCCCTCACCCGCCCATTCGAATGGAACGAAGGGCCCTTTATCTTATCCAAGCTCGGAGAGAGCTCAGCAGAGATAAGGGATCGACTGAAATAATAAAGCCCCGCGCACGGGGACTCGAGTGGCCTCTCCTCCTTTCTATAGCTAAGCGCTGCAGGAAAGAGGAACCGGCCTGGTTCCATGCTGCTCGGCGATTCGCCTTATACAATCCCAGTTCGCGCAGCACCAGACCATCAAGTCTTGCAGGTCCAGTGGAGAGAGTTGTATCTCGTCGGGTTGAAACGCTTTCACTCGCTGATTCGTCCGTTATACTATATAATTATTAACCGGACAAATAGAATGTTGAGCACCGATGAGATTCAACTCCTCCAACTGCACTTGGCAAGCGGAAGCGACTGTAGGAGGTGCTAGCAAAATCGTAGAATTTTCCATTGTCCCTGCCTCGTTTATTACAGGCGAATAGCATATAGCTCTGCGATGTAAGTCCATAACTCATTAGCAGCTTTAAAGTAGGATTTTGCGGAACCTGTTGTTTACTTTTATAGGAGCCGCGTTAATTGCGTTTTATTTGATGTTCATTTTTTCGTCTCTGAAATATACAGTTACTACTTGACAGATTATTTCTATTATCGTCAAATGCAATTTGCTTTGGTTCTTTTTGCATAGATTTTTTGTCATTGATTTAATCAGAAATGGAGTTTCTCAGCGCGGTTTCTAATGAGTATTGACGGACTAAACATATTGAAGTAGTGGATCCGCACCCCCACGAAATAAATGTAGGTTGCGACAATTATCGTTTCTTAGAAATGTTTGAAGGCTTATCCCCCCATACGCTACCAATGTATGAATGCTCTCAATTTAAATACATCGATTCATCACAGATAGCGCTAGCGAATTTGAACTATTTGGAGGGCACTGCTGCTTATTAAAAATAATGTGCATATATCAGGGCTCCATACTATCAGTAGAACTACTACTTAAGGGGGGGGGAGTTTCCGGCCCACCCCAGAATTTTTTTTGCTGCGCCGAAAATATGCAATTCAGACCACACAAAATTCAAGAACACGGCCCAACTGTTTGCTGCGCACCTTTTCAAACAAGAATCGAGTCTCCAGCCCTAGCTGAGGATATCCAGCATTTGAGGTTTGCCCACTGTCGAGGCTTGATAAGCGAAACTAGAGAAACAGGGTGTCCGTAGTCACCTGGTGCCACATGTTGAAGGTCCAGAAGCTCGTCCCGCCTGGGTGAAGGCCATGCAGTGAACAACGAGGTTCAGAGCTGTCGCAGACACGGGTCGGACGTGCTGATGAAATTTGAAGGCTTGTTAAGGCTGAGGCACAAATACTAATTGGCGCACAGGGTGTTTTAAATACAAGGTCGAAAAAAATCCGATCTTCTGGCAGAATTGTTGAATATCTTATTGATGGTCTGCATAGTTTATTCGTGCAGATGTAGCTCGTCACATGTAGGAACTTAATTCATAACGTTGCTTTGTACTGTAACAAGCAATTATCTAGTAAATAAAATAAACAATATTTGAGAAGTGATGATCGCGGCTTCACTGTCGAGCAACAGTTGCAATCAACAATATGTTAGTTCAGGGGCGTCGCCACCGGAGGGGACAGGGGAGACATGTGCGCCAAAATGAGTGCCTGAGGGCGCCAAATGAGCGCTGACAACACCGATTCTGAAACTAATGTGCATGTACATGTACATGTCGAATTCTTCACATGGCTTTGTCCCCCCACCATAAAATCTATATGGCGACGCCCCTGTGTTACATGCATGTAGTTTCCACCCCGAAACCATGCAGTGATCAACTTTCTCAGCCCCAAATTAAAATTCCAGTCCGCGGTTGTCATCTTAACTATGGGTGATGCAATTTGCGTCATGCGATTGGCCCAGCTTGTATGGTAGGCTGGTGAGGAGAGAGTGCAGAGTCATAGCTTGAGTTAGCCTAAAGCTGCCCACTTGTTGTTGACATGCACCTGGTCAGGCCTCGTGCCCCAAAAGCTAGATCCAAGGGCCAACTATAAGGCATAAGCCCCAGAGGTATCCTGCCAGTCAGACCCAACGGGAATTCGGGGAATCCTATAGGCTTTTGGAGTGTGATTCAGCGCCTTAACTCGATCATACATAATCATACATGTATTATCTAGCTGTCTGTGGTGAGTGTCAGCGCAAGTCTGGAAACGACAGCACGTCCGCTGGGCATGCCCACGAATGTTCGACCCTTGCCTGATGGGTAGTTTGTGCCGGCGGATGATGGTAGTTTGTTCTGGTCTCCGAGAAGCCGTGGATCTGGTATGGTATACCCTGCTGGTAATACCTGGTATATCAATTCAACCCATCCTTTGAGCCTGGCATCTTTGTGAGGCAGTCTCATCGTGATCTCCAATTAGGTGGCCCGAGCAACTCTCCTGTGGACCCGAATCATATATTCTCAGCGGTCTCCTTGACTGAGCTGATCGCGTCACTGCACGGCACCCCGTTTAAGGGGCGTCGCCATGGATTTTTTGGTGGGGGGACAGCCAAGAATTCAAGATGTACATGTATACATGACTAAATTCCTACATTTTCGTTACTTTAATAATCGTGTTCTCAGCGCTCATTTTGGCGCCGCAGGTACTCCTTTTAGCGCCGCAGGCACTCATTTTGGCGCCGCAGGTACTTTTTGGCGCAGCAGGCACTCACTTTGGCGCCGCAGGCATTCCTTTTAGCGCCGCAGGCACTCCTTTTAGCGCCGCAGTCACTCCTTTTAGCGCCGCAGTCACTCGTTTTAGCGCCGAAGGCAATTTCCTTTAGGCGTCGCAGGCACTCCCAAAGTTCCCCCGATCAGGCCCTCAACAGAGGAGACCCAGAAAAAATGCTAGTGGACCAAGCCAATTTTCGCCAAAATGCAGTCCCGACCGCCACTCCGCATCCTGTCTCTTAACCATCTTCCAGAATACACCCTCGACCTCACCAAATTTCTGATTGCGGCATGGTAGCTATACAGCTATTATACAGCTTACAAAGCTATAAGCCAGTTAATAGCGCAACCAGAAATTTTTTGAGGGGGGCCGGATTCTGGAGGGAAAGACCCGGGAGGAGGGGCAGACGAGTGACTCTGTTTTTGGCGAAAATTCGCTTGGTCCCCCCTTTGATTTTTTTCCGGTCTCCGCCTAAGGGCCGTCGCCCCCCCCCCGCCGCCCACACCCTTGGTTGCACCACTGTATCAAGCAATAGGTTTACTCTGGGCCTACCTAGTTCAAAGCTGCATTAGGCCTAATTGTATCTCTTAGCTTTCATTTTCTAAAATTTTGCCTTAACTGGCATACACTGAACACCTTCCTGACTGGCACAGAGCCAGTTGTGACGTTGTCGTTTACAGCGTAGTCAATAACTTTGTTTTTTATGTAAATCGAAATTCATTTAAAGAAATGGTATCCTCAGTAATATCTTGTAATTTAGTTTTCTCTTACTATTTCTAATTACGTTATTTTTTGTTTTTCTTACCGTAAGAAATGTATTTCATTCAAACTGTGAAAGGGAAGGTTTTTTGTGCCGCGGGTAGCTCGATCGTATAGTAGGCCTAATCCTAAATGCAGTGTGTGGTTGCGCGCTCGTGATTGGTTACGTTCCCTAGGTACTGGCCCGTTCAAGCCAAAGGTTTTCTTTTTAAGACGCATACGTATAATAGCACCGCATAGAGATTTCATTGGAATTTAAGCTTTGGAGTCATTCAAGCGCCATCACCGATTCACCATCCACTAGCTCGCACCACTCAATCAGATAATCATATTTGCCATTATAGTAACGAACCAACGGTTTTTTGATGCAAGAAAGGGTTCTTTATTGTTGTAATGTCTTTCTAATAATGTCTGACGTATAGGCCTAACTATAGGGTGCCACCGAGTTGACAATTGACGAACTACCTTAATAGGCACTGTTGACGAATTCGGTTATCTGAGTAGGCCTATCCAATATACATGCAGATTGCAGTCTCAAAAATATAATGAAATTTAAAAAAGACGAAGGCGAATGCATGGTTATACAAACCCATGGTTATTTGTGTATTCATTGTTTATGCAAAAATTAAAATATAAAGTTAAGATTGCAGTTAAAACGAAACGAAAAGAGTTCTTAGAAACGAGATTATTTTTAAAAACGAAAAGAGTCCAAAAAAGTATTCTTTGGGGTCATTGCTATGCCCTTCGGAAGTTTGCATTTTTAGCCCGAACTATATAAATAACAAGTAAATTTGTTTTTCTGGTATTAATAAGGTTTAACTTATCACTATAACAAAAGTATAATTGTCATCCAAATGCATGCTTTACATAGATTAGTGCTTGTGTAGTGTTGTAATTTTATTTTATAGATGCATATTTGCATGGTGCTTTTTATTTCATTGTATTTGTTAATAGTAAGAGTCATAAGACAACTTGTTTTAATTTAATATATATTTAAATGAGCATTGACCTTATTGCAACCTTTCTTATACATTTATATTTCTTAATGACTATATATGCAATGTCAACTTTGTCAACATGTAAAAAGGGGAGGGCAAATATATGTAAGTAAATATATATACATATATAGAGATATAATGTCTTTAGTCTTTATATTTATAACTGCATATATTGAGATACAGTGTGGCCACTTATGGCTACTAATAAAACTTAGCTGACAAAGTTATATGAGGGAATTTTTTAAAATTCGTAATTTGTAATTTTGTAAAATTGCACTATTGGCTAAGAGTAGTCACATGATTACTATTCTGTCCAATAGCAATATACATGTATGTGTTGCCAATAGAAATGGCTAAGTGAATCCCAAGGTTGCGCCCAAGCATGTATTATTATAGACTGTCTCTTATTAGGATAAGTTTGAAAAATCTATGCAGCCAATACAAGTTATAAAAATAGTTTCAAAATACAATATTTATCTTTTAAAAAATTTATAATTGAGAAATTAAATAAAAAAACAAGGCTTTTATTGCTTTTATAAATGTTATAGGCCTAGGCCTATTTAGATATAGTAGCTTTGTCTATAATACAAAAACTTATAGAGGAAATAGTAGCTATATTTCTAATTAAGAGTCAATGACTAATTCTATACTTATAGTGGCTAGCTTTATCCCTATTATCAATGCTATTAGCAATTAGCAGCTGATAAATTACAAGCCAAGAGCTATAAAAAGTTAGCAATTTCATAAATTCATCTATATTGTCAGCTATAAACAGGTATATTTTGCATCACATATACTTTAACCTTTAGATTGCAAGTATATTTGTTCTTCTAGCTTCCACAAAACTTCCTTATTGACAAAGTCTATCAAAATTTTGCAGTGGATTATTTGCTTTAACTTCTGGTTTAAGCTTTCTATATGATAAGTTGTATAATGTATTGAATGAAGTTTTTAAACAAAGCATTAGACCCATTGACACTGGTACTTATTTAGGGCCAAATTAGTAGAAAAATGCCTTGCTTATAGTTTGTCTTGCTTGGTGTCTATCATATTTTTAAGGATTTTGAGAACCTCATCACTTATAGATCTATATTAAAAATGGTTTTTACTATAATTAAATGTTTAAAAAACATGAAACCTATATAAGATACATTTGACTTCAAAATACTTTAAGAAGGCTTCTTGTTTAACAAAATATTTGACTTGACCTATTTTGACTTGACCTTGGTTTTATCTGTTGGAAAGTTCTTAGATTTCATTACCTAAGTTTTGACTATCAACATCTTGCTATTTCCATTGACGATCTATCAATGATAGGATGATAGGATTTCCATAGGATGATCTAACTTTGTTATTGTCACTATTACCAAGAAGATACACAATTCCTTTTTTAGAAAGATGCTCAATAATTCTAGATAAATCATCCTAGCCAATGCTAATACTAGATTAACTTGCAAATTTTGCAAGTCTTTCATTATGACTAGTTGTCCATTTTCAAAATGCTTTGCCAACAAAGTTTTAATAAGCTGGCAAATGTTTTCTTTCTCACTTTTGGGTAGTGAGCACTGGTAAAGTAGAAATTCAAACTTCCAAAGTGCCTGCAAAGGAATTTCCAGATCCATAGCTATTAAAAATAGGTTTTAGTGCTAATGCTAGGTATTGCCAATTTAGAATGCATACCACATTAAAGATAGTAGCTATGTCAATAAAGGCTGCATGGTGCTTTTATGGTTAATATTAAATAGATTTATACTCAGACATGGTGCATAATTATATTCTTCATATAAAAACCATGTGACATGAGTCTAGAGATATTGGTAGCTATTGGTAGCTATAATATACTTTAAAGTTAAAACAACAAGAAGCAAGACCTTATAGCATTTAAATTCTTTTAATCATAATACTTGAAAAACCTTAAAAAGTACTATAATTGTTAAAGGGTCTTTGTTAACAATCTAAATCTGAATTAATTAATAAATCTACAAACTTTATTTGTCTATTTATTTGCTATTAGAATGATAGCAACTACTTGACTAATTCCATTTCCATAAATAATAATAGTCAGAAACAATGGTATTCTGCAATTGTTAACTTATTTTCTTTTGTTAATATCAAATGATAGTAATTCTAGATGTACATTGAAATGTTGCCTTTTATTCTACTGATTAGAATTTTTCGTACCTAGTACTTTGCTAAACTGAAAAACAATATCTAAACTGACTGTCATTGTCATTGAGTCTAAAGTCCTTTAGCTGTAAACAAGGATTTTAGAAATCTTGTCCAGTTATCTCCTTTCTAGTTGTCTTATTAGATGACATTTAACCGTTGTTGGGTACTTGGATTTGCTCCAAGATTAAGCATAACCATTGCATCATCCATAACAGAAAGAAGTATGTCTTTCTTTGGTTAGAATATGGTAGAAGAGCATTTATAACTAGCTTTTTAACAGAGTCATAGCATATAACAATTGCAAATGGGCAATCAAGCTATATAAATCTGGAAAGTCATTTAGTCATATACTAAAATGTTTCAAAGTTACTAGGCTAAATGAAAAAATTATTTGAAATACAGAATATTGGAAATTGCATAAATTGCAAGAATAAATTGCCCAAAAGTTTGTTTAGAATTTAAGGTGTAAGTAATGCCTGACAAAGTAATAAGTTCTCATGATTAAAGTAGATTAAAGTAAACTAATTAACTAATAAACTAAATAAATATAAAGACCAATAAACAATATTGCATCAATTTAGAATATATCATTATTATAATTATTTAATTTTGATATGTTAGTCTCTTTTCCTTGTTGACTTATATATTCCATGATGCTCAATCTTGTTGTCAAACTTCTGAGGTGAAATGCACTTCTCAACAAGAGCATTGCCATGCGCAGTGGCATAATAGAAGCTGTTGCCTCCACATCTATCCAAGATGGTTTGGTACAGTCTGGCAACATGCACCTGCTATCTCTCTCACTGCTGATAAGTAACTTCTGGTACCTCTCCTTCTTAAAAGCTTTCTGGCAATTTTCCTGAAGGATTTTCCCAAAATAAGCTTGGCTGATATTGAACTTGCTAGATTAATGAATTTTTTTGTGCTGTTACAGCATACAGAAATAATTAAATAAAACAAAATTGTCTTTAAATTTTATTGTGCCACTATTCTCAATAGTTGTTTCACAATCAAAGTTTTATAAGTTATAAGTAGTTTTGCAATATTCTGTAAGTTCAAATAATACAATAAGGCCATGCATACTTAATATTCAGATCAGATCTAAGCTGGATATTGACATTGCCCTAGCTAGGCTTGGCTGTTATTCCAAGTATATAAGTCTATATGGCAGCTATGTCCAAAAGTACTATTTTTTTAACAAAAGTCATGTTTTTAATTTTTAATTTTTAATTAACTATTTTGCTTTAAAGTTATTTTATGTTATTTTTCTGTTTTCACATTGCATCTAGTATAAACTTTTGGTGACATTTATTTATTTGGCATGAGTGGTTTAAATCTAGGAATAGCTGAAATTTTCTTCTGGCATGAGCTTAGCATGACCTAGACTATGAAATATACAAGTGTACATAGCTTGTAGTTATATATCAATAGGAAATCCAGATATTTGTGCTTTGCCTTTTTGTTTGTATTCTCATGCAGTTTGTATTCTCATCCCTCGATGGATTTCATGACAATCATGATTCTGTTGGGTATTCTATGCCTAAAACTATGATACTGCAATAAGCCTTTCAAAATCGAATGTTTAATTTCCATATTTCTTTTTCAATACTAACTGTGTCTAAACTGCAGCCAACTGCCAACAAAATGCCTGGCTACAACAATGACCAGTTCTACAACTTCTCTTCTGCCAAGCGCAAGTGCATGACAGTTGACGAGGTGAGATTTCTAAGCTTTGCCCTGCAGTATTATATAGTAGTAATCATTTCACTCTGCATATTTTAATATCCTACATGTTAAATATACTACTAACAGCACTCGGTTGAGGCCAAGCGATTCTGCATCGCCACCAGCGCCAGCGGCGACGCCGAGCCGCTGCCATTTGGCTGCTTCCAGCCTTGCCAACAGCAGCAACAGCAGCAGCTGCAGAACTGCGCATTTCCTGCATGGAATGTGTGCCAGAATAACAATAATAACAATGGTCATGCCGGCGAGCTGGGCCTGGCTGCTGCACCTGCCGATGCTCCGATGGAGCTGCATGAGGCTGAGCCAGCCGCCGCCGCCGCCTTACCTGACTATCGGTGCACAACCTCCATCGCTGACATTGGCATGTGCGCTATTAGCACTACCAGCTCAACTGCTGGGTAAAAACATATCTAATACGCAAACCCAAGTTTGTCCTCTCAGCTTGCTGTATGCGTTTAATGCGCGTCTTGGGCTGCGACACTCCCGCATCAGATCAATTGAGTCCCAAGCACTTTCAGATCCCACTGATTGAGTCCCCAAAAGTCCCAGATCCCAGATCCCACTGATTGAGTCCCCAATATATCCAGATCCCACTGATTGAGTCCCCAATATATCCAGATCCCACTGATTGAGTCCCCAATACATCCAGATCCCACTGATTGAGTCCCCAGCATCTTCAGATCCCACTGAGTCCCCCAAAAGTCCCAGATCCCACTAAGTCCCCCAAAAGTCTCAGATCCCACTGAGTCCCCCAAAAGTCCCAGATCCCACTGATTGAGTCCGCATCTTCAGATTCCACTGAGTCCCCCAAAAGTCCCAGATCCCACTGAGTCCCCCAAAAGTCGCAGATCTCACTGATTAAGTCCCCAGCACTTTCAGATCCCACTGATTAAGTCCTTAACGCCTTTAGATCCCACTGATTGAGTCCCCAGCATCTTCAGATCCCACTGAGTCCCCCAAAAGTCCCAGATCCCACTGAGTCCCCCAAAAGTCGCAGATCTCACTGATTAAGTCCCCAGCACTTTCAGATCCCACTGATTAAGTCCTTAACGCCTTTAGATCCCACTGATTGAGTCCCCAACACTCTCAGATCCCTCAATTGTGTAACTAACACTCGCAGAACCCGATATCTTGTATTAGCTTGTAGTTATCCTCGATATTATCTCTGTATACTCTTAAGCATTGAACTCCTAGATTACTTTAAAAGAAGTCAAAAGTCCATCAAGAGTAATCAAGTGAAATCAAGAGTACACACTATTTAATGCCTGACAAAATTGAAATTTTCAGCGGCTACACGTCCGATTCGCCGGTTCGCTGCTACTGCCGTCCCTCGATGGACGTGATTCACGGCTGCCACTACTACTTCTCCGACTACTACTAGCTCAATGCCAGGCGGCTAGTAGTGTGCTTTGTATTTCAACAATATTTGATTTTGTCGTGTTTTTGTACCTACTTTTGTTTTTTAATCTTACGTAAATTGTAATTTTATTTGTTTCTGAAAATATTTCTTAAACAGAATTCTCTTTAAAAATTAGTTCACTGCTGGTTGTGCCCCACGCTGCTTTAAAATGTGCTTGCTCGTACATTTGCTGCTTTTGTTGTTTGTGTTTTTTGCCCGTCTGAAGTCTGTCTGGTTTCTGCTTTCGGCTTGCGCGAGTCAATTATCAGCCAATCTTTGGCGCCAGGATTGCTTCGCTGTCAATGCTTAATTTTGTTATTAAAGTAATGTCTATATTTTCTATTGCATTGGATTTTGCAGCTCTGTAGTTCTATGCTTGCAGGTTATCTGTTGTTGTTTACGCGAATGGTTTTGCCAAAAAAGTATCAATTTGTTGTTGTTCAAATAATGCTGCGTTTCAGTTTTTGACAGTTTTTTCTATGCAGGTTTTTTAGTTCTTTTAGCTGCAGGAAAAGTACTTTGGTAACTCATTCAAAGCGATTTTGTTTTTGCTCGGTTGCCATGGAAATGATCAATATTTTATAGGGACAGTTGTCTTAAAGGATCGTACAAGAGGCGATAACCTGGGGATCACAGGCAGGGTGGGAGCAGTACCTGGGGATCACAGGCAGGGTGGGAGCAGTACCTGGGGATCACAGGCAGGGTGGGAGCAGTACCTGGGGATCACAGGCAGGGTGGGAGCAGTATCTGGGGATCACAGGCAGGGTCTGGGTGGGAGCAGTACCTGGGGATCACAGGCAGGGTGGGAGCAGTATCTGGGGATCACAGGCAGGGTCTGGGTGGGAGCAGTACCTGGGGATCACAGGCAGGGTCTGGGTGGGAGCAGTATATGGGGATCACAGGCAGGGTGGGAGCAGTGCCTGGGGATCACAGGCAGGGTGGGAGCAGTGCCTGGGGATCACAGGCAGGGTGGGAGCAGTGCCTGGGGATCACAGGCAGGGTGGGAGCAGTGCCTGGGGATCACAGGCAGGGTGGGAGCAGTACCTGGGGATCACAGGCAGGGTGGGAGCAGTGCCTGGGGATCACAGGCAGGGTCGGAGCAGTACCTGGGAATCACAGACAGGGTCTGGGTGGGAGCAGTACCTGGGGATCACAGGCAGGGTGGGAGCAGTACCTGGGGATCACAGGCAGGGTGGGAGCAGTACCTGGGGATCACAGGCAGGGTGGGAGCAGTGCCTGGGGATCACAGGCAGGGTGGGAGCAGTACCTGGGGATCACAGGCAGGGTGGGAGCAGTACCTGGGGATCACAGGCAGGGTGGGAGCAGTGCCTGGGGATCACAGGCAGGGTCGGAGCAGTACCTGGGAATCACAGACAGGGTCTGGGTGGGAGCAGTACCTGGGGATCACAGGCAGGGTGGGAGCAGTACCTGGGGATCACAGGCAGGGTGGGAGCAGTACCTGGGGATCACAGGCAGGGTGGGAGCAGTGCCTGGGGATCACAGGCAGGGTGGGAGCAGTACCTGGGGATCACAGGCAGGGTGGGAGCAGTACCTGGGGATCACAGGCAGGGTGGGAGCAGTACCTGGGGATCACAGGCAGGGTGGGAGCAGTACCTGGGGATCACAGGCAGGGTGGGAGCAGTACCTGGGGATTACAGGCAGGGTGGGAGCAGTACCTGGGGATCACAGGCAGGGTGGGAGCAGTACCTGGGGATCACAGGCAGGGTGGGAGCAGTACCTGGGGATCACAGGCAGGGTGGGAGCAGTACCTGGGGATTACAGGCAGGGTGGGAGCAGTACCTGGGGATCACAGGCAGGGTCGGAGCAGTACCTGGGAATAACAGGCAGGGTAGGAGCAGTACCTGGGGATCACAGGCAGGGTGGGAGCAGTACCTGGGAATCAAAGACAGGGTCTGGGTGGGAGCAGTGCCTGGGGATCACAGGCAGGGTGGGAGCAGTACCTGGGGATCACAGGCAGGGTGGGAGCAGTACCTGGGGATCACAGGCAGGGTGGGAAAAATTGTATGACATTTGATTTAGTTTTAATAAATTAAAATTAATTTTAGTGGTATTTGTTGTAATTTGTATTGGATTTCAAATACTTCATTTTCTGTTAAGTTCTAGACATGCGTAAATTATAAATACGCACTGGTATGATGTGTAGGACGCTTTCAGTCAGGGATGAAATTTAAAAAAATTCATGAATTAGTGGTTAGGCGCGATAATAGCTAGCCGAACTACTTAAAATAGCTAGTAGGGATTTTAAAAGCTGTTTTTATTTTCTTGCAGCTGCTGTGTAGTCTAATTATATCACTAGGCTATTATATATTTCATTTATATATTCCGTTTGCACACATTTTGTATAGCATTTATGGCAGCTGAAGTTCTTGGTTTTCTACTATTTTATTTTAATTAATAACAATCATATCTATTATCCGCGCCAACATTGATCTGGCGATTTTATTAGCTCACAATTTGTAGGCATACACGTGTACCGTTGTTTATGGTATTACAGATGTATTGTATATCCGGTTTTGTCAACACCGCCTGCAACTCAAGTTATTGCTGTGTGATGATTTTTGCATCTATTTTTTCGATGGGTCGAAGAGTACTCTTTTTACAATCTTTTTGTATATTATTTTCAGCAACTGTTTATCAAATTAAGTTTCTGCTTTTTAAAGCTAAAAAACGAGTAAAGGCCTGAGTATGGTTCCGTGTTTGAATTAACAATGAAAAAACAATACTTTGCTCACTCCTAGGCAGCAATTTGCTCATCGCAGTTATTTATTATATTTGTTGTCATTTTTGTTTGACGATGTGTTTAACTAGCATAGGCAGAAAAGCAAACAATACTGGCTCCTATCACTTTGTCCTTCTTCCCATTTATATTGTTTTCCATTTTAATTAAAGTATGCATCATAATCTGTAACTAAACTACTAATGTAAGTAGTTAGGTGAAGATATATTACCGCTCGGCTAGGCTTCAGAAGACCCATTAAACTGAACTGACGGTGAGAGTTATCACAATAACGGACCACTTTAAGACTGGATAGAATAAAATGAAAGTAATTAGCATTTAATTTAAATCCGGTTCAAGTACGAGTTAGCTACTGTATGGGTCTATCCGACCATCAAAAAACCAAAGTCTGAAGGCAGATCAATTAATTTTCTGGTCGGCCCCTTTGCGCGCCCCACCCCACGCCATCCTTTTCCTATCCTCATTTTTATTTACGTCGATCCCTGGTGGTTAGCGGGAGCTTAGCGTGAGGTGGGTGAAATTTTATCGATTTTCTCTGGCCGCCTCAACTCCCTCTCCAGTCTAACCCCCCTATCTCTCATACCGTGCCTGGACGCGTGTGAGGCGGAGGGGTGTAGTTTATCGATTTTATTTAACTTCAACCTCACCCCATCCAACCAACCGTCTTTCCGATCCTGGCCCAACGCCCAAGTCTAGCAGATCTGTTGCCTCTTGCTAAACATTTTTGCTTCAACGCTCAGGAATCGGGAATTCGGAATCGAACGATTATCAACATTGCTGTAAATCTGTCCCGTATTTCAATCCTTGAAGGACTTAGTATTGAAGGATTTTCTGTTAGAAATGTGATTTTAGAGATTTAGTATAGGTGTATTTAATAGAGCCGAACTGCCTAAGTGTTGTGAGTTTTTTGTGTCAGCCGGGCGGTATTATAATAAAATGATTTAATTAATTAAATTCAACGAGTCAGTAAAGCGAATGTGCATACTTTATGGACTATTGGTGCAGAATAAATTTTCTATAATGCGAGCGTTTCTCAGACTCTCAGTCTCAGCTGAGCACTATCAATATGTAGCGTGTAAATTTAATATTATACGAAATAATTATAATATTTAGCTCTTAAAGTTGTTAATAGTCGTGCTAATTGAGCACCTTTAATCGTATTTTTTGTTAAAAGTTTGCAGAAACGCCAAGTCCTCATTTTTGTTTTAGTTAAAATTTTTCAAATACGGAGATTTTATTCTGTTGTTTTGCATAGCCAAGGTATTCAATTTAATTTTGCGTTTTGCTTTCAAGAATCCCTAAATTGCCCATTTCAATTTTCAGACTGCTTAATTAATATTCTGTTTTATAATACTTTTGTCTGCTTGGAAGCAGCACTCAATAAACGATTTGTTTTGGTTCGTACTTCGTACGCTCGTATATTTAACTCAAGTTAAATAAAACTTAACGCAATAATCCAACAGGCTGTTGCTTTGAATCTTTTTCGTTCGATTTTCTAACTGTTCAAACAGTAAAAAGCTACCGCACCGTGGCTCGGCGTGGTTTTACGAGTAAATTGGATGGCATGGCAGTGAGGAACTCAAGCAAAAGAGCGCTCCAATGGGTAAAAAATAATTCAGTCTTAGAATGCGTTCGGGTCAGTGTTCTGTTGTACCCGATTGGTTTTGGCTTCTATTCCTGACGATGAGGCTTACAGTTTCCTGCTGGCTGATTGCCTCGGCCAGCTGCTGCAGCGTCATCGTGTCCACCGGCGCTCCGTCCACTTCAAGGATCTCGTCTCCGGGTTGAATGCCCTGTGATTGGGTAGAGATCAGATTTTCAGGAAATGAAGAACGATGACTGACAAAAACAGTGACTGTCTCATTGAATAGTTAAACATTCTTAGCCTTAAGCACGTAAAATTATTGAAATTTTTATGAAACACATTGAAGGCTCGATCTCGCTATTAAATGCATTTATACGAGTAGCTACCAATGTAGATAGACTTTTCGAACGACTATTAATTAATAACTTTTTCATCTCGACTACCGAAATCAGGTTTACTCTAAAACATTGCAATCTCTTGCGTTAGGGGTACCAAAGATCGGGGGTCTCAGCCCCCAATAACCCGTCCAGAACAAAAAGCATAGGGGAGCTAGAGAGGAACAGGAACTAGTTAAAAAATCGCCTTTTGGTAGGTCTCGGATAGTTCTTTTTCAATACAATACAAACGCATGCTGCACTGCTCGTCGAGAATCCAGAAGCTAGTAGGTGAGAACATTGTTCATGTACTCCTTGCTAAGAAAATAAGTTTTCCTATCCTGTTTTTTATGTATCTATTTTAGAAGAGCAATTTCGCTTTCAGTTTACATGTAATTTACATAATTTTCGTGCGTTGCTAGTAATCATTTCCTCTCACCAGCTGGTGCGCTTGCGATCCAGTCACCACGGAAGAGACCAGTACTGTAGACGATGGCGGAGCTGATTCCGCCGCAGCCCTTGGCCAGCCACGAGCTACTGAGATGCCAAAAAGGTGTTGCTGCTGCGATTGCTTTTGCTGGTGACTGAGCTTTTGGCAGTCGCTGTCTCGCTTGAGCGTCACTTGGCGCCAACTTTCCTGCCGCTTCTGCTGAAGCTGCTGTTGGGCGGCAGCAGTCGCAGCCGCTGTAGCCGCGGCCGCAGCCGCCGCCGCCGCTGCCTGTGCCATCATGTGGCCAGCCAGCCACTGCATTACCAGGTCCGCTGGCATAGAGGCGCTTTGTGACACTACCGGAGCCCCAGGTGGCGAGTGTTGGCCGCAGAACGGGGCCCTAAATGCGTCAGGCGCACTGGCTTCAGGCTCTGCGCTCCGATGGCGGCACCGATATGACGCAAGCAGGCCGGTAGCTGCTGACTCAGCGTCTAGCGATATCTGCGTCTCTGCAGGCTGCTGCCGAGCCTGAGCTAATGAGTCTGCAAGGTGATAAAGCGAAGATGGAACGGCTGACAGTTGATAAGAAACCGAAAAGCGCTTAGCACGCTGTCTGACCAGAGCATTTCGCAGATTTGAGCCAGACTTTTTTCAAAAGCGTTGAATCACCAAAAAGTGCAAAAAGTAATGCCGCTTCTGCAGGCTGTAGAAAGAATTAGTGATTCGTGCGTGAAGCCCTAAAGCTATTTGCTACTTTGTTTCAATCCTAACCTAAAAATTAAACAACACGTATGGCGCTTTAACAGCTCTGTTTACTGTGGCGACGCGACATCTGCGCTGTTGTTGATGACTGATGTTTGCAAAGGATGGTACTAATGAAGTAATGCCAAGCTGCTAAGCATTTGACGCAGTTTTATTCAGTTTGACTTTTTTTAATGGATTGAAACCGGGACAGCTTCGCGAAAGAGGCGTTTTTTAAAGCGCATTTTAGAGGATTAATGCTTTTTGCGGGATTACTACTGGCAGCTTCTCGTGCAATGCCAATGAATTTCCCTGCAACAGATGTTATTACTGAATTCATTTAGTTATAACATAATTAATTTTATCCCAACACATGACTCTGGGCACTGCCAGGATCCTGACCCTTAATACTTTACTAGAAAGCGACACCGGATGCCTTAGGAAAATCTCCATAGGAAACCTGACACTAGTATAGCAATGACACTTATGATCTGAACAAAAATCCTAACCTTGCCGAGATCCGCTATTCAGCTGTTTTCGATCGAAATCGCTGTTGCATCCGCTGTAATCGGAGCTCGCTGCCACTTGCCGCCGGAAATCGCAATTCCGAGTAATCGGCACGGCTGAGTCCGCTATTGCTTGAGTCTCCTCCGTCTGGCAGGCGGCGGTCTCTAGCTGGGCGGGTGGTTCCGTCTGTGTCCAGCCACTGCCGCCGTCCCGATGGCGCCGACGACTGCTGCTGCTGCTACGCCGCTGTTCGTCGTTAGTTTGCGACTTCTTCAGTGTCCCGTCCTGTGCGGACGATTTTTTGGCTGACAGCTTTGATGGTTTTTCATTCGCTACCGAGTTTGTCACAGGTCCGTGGTGCATATTCGGTTGTGCGTTCTGTGCATACTCTGGCGCTGCTTCGGGCAGCATTGACTTGCTTGCCCTATCTTGAGGTTCCGATTGTGTAACTCTTTCTAAAATCAGGGTAGTTTGAACCTCTAACGATGCTTCATCTGCCCTGCTTCTCTGGCATGCATCTTTAGATGCTGATTGTCGTGCCTTGCTTCTGAACTGTTGCGTTTCCTCTGATGACATACTCTCTGCCGTTTCTTTAGTCCGATGTATCTCTTTAGGTGGCCTTTGTGCTTTTTTGTTGGTCTGTGGTGTCTCTTCAGATAGTTTTTTACATTTTCTGTCTGCCTCAAATGTCTCTTCCGAGGCTCGTTCGTGATCTTTTCTATCAGTTCGGGATGTCTCTCCGAAAATTATTTTGTGATGTTTTCTTTCGGTCTGAAGTGTCTGGACAGAATCTGTTTCGTGACTTTTCTTGTTCTGTGGTGTCTCGTCCGAAGCTGTTCTTTTACCCTTTCTGTCGGTCTGAGGTGCCTCTTCAGAAACCGTTTTGTGACCTTTCTTGTCAGTCTGTGATCTCTCGTTAGAAGGTGGTTTGTGACCTTTTCTCTCGGTCCGAGGAATCTCTTCAGTAGCTGGTTTGTGACCCTTCCAGTCGGTCTGAGGGGTCTCGTCCGAAGCAGATTTTTTATCTTTTCTTTCGGTCTGAGGTGTCTCTTCAGAAGGTGGTTTGTGACATTTCCTCTCAGTCCGAGGAGTCTCATCAGAAGGTGGTTTGTTGTCTTTCCTGTCGGTCAGAGGTGTTTCTTCGGAAGATTGTTTTTGACCTTTTCTATATGTTTGAGGTGCCTCGTCAGACGCAGGTTTTTTACCTATCGCATCGGTCTGAGGTGTCTCTTTAAATGCTTGTTTTTTAGTCCGTGCCTCATCCTCAGAGTTACTATCGCTAAGAATAGGAGCCTTAGCCAGGTGAGTACCAGATTCTTTTTTGTGATCCTTTTCAGAAGACGCGTTAACAAAATCTATCAACAAATTTTCTTCCTGCTGGCGCTTCCTGATTCCAGGTGAGGCATCTGAAGTGAGCACCGAATAAGCCCTTGGTCGGACCTGTTGCTGCTGCTGCTGTTGCTGCAGACGACCTCCCGCTACTGAGGATCGCACGAGCGGGCTGTTTGGCGTGCTGGCTCGACCGGGGGGCGGGACTCGGTATCGGCCAGCATCGTCAGACACTGTGGATTTAAGATAAGTGTTTCAGGGTTAGTTTCGTCTCTGTTTTTACGGCCAAGTGAAACAACAAACTCTCCACCCGAAGCCCTAGCGGTTGAGGTGTCTCTTCTGAGGTGTCTCTTCAGAAGGTGGTTTGTGACATTTCCTCTCAGTCCGAGGAGTCTCATCAGAAGGTGGTTCGTTGTCTTTCTTGTCGGTCAGAGGTGAAAAAAGTTTCAAAGTGCATCGAAAACGCTCTATATGCTGCTATTTTAGGCACTTGAAAGAACGCTTGTCAACGTCTGACATTTTGACTGACGTGTTTAGATTTTGCTTGATTTCAACTCGTCATGTCTGTATAAACAGCACCTTTCAGCCTTATACTATACAGTAGGTTTCAAAAACTTCTTAAAGGTTGAATTCATGATCATCCGGTTCCGATCCAGTTCAGGTCCGGCTTACGAGCTACTTCCGGTTTTTTAAAAGAGCACATTTTAATTAGTATACCAGAGCAAACCACATCTTCAGCGAAAACTGAACTGGATGGATCGGAGCTGCACCGGAACCTCATTATTGACAACCCAGCCTAAGACCTCGATAGCATTTTGTGGCGACGATCTAAGCACACTAAATCTTAGCTAAAAGTGCGAATTCGTGTTTTCAAACAAAGTAGCCACTGGCCACGCAGTCGGATTGCAAAAGCTACGAGCGTACCAGAACAGATTCATTCGCTTCTTAGCAGCGGTCGCCATCTCCATTCTTCATTTTTTGTTTTTACCTGCCAAGTCACGCAGAGGCAGAGGGATTGAAGGGAACCGCAGGGACAGCAGCGTGCAGTTGCAGCAGCTCTCCGCGGTTCGACTTCCTTCCAAGGAAGAGACACCGGCGGCCGGTTCACATCAGAAAAGGCAAAGCTTCGGCGCCCCACTTCCTCCACTCCTCGTTTTTCCCCTTCACTTTTTCTCTTTCTTTATTGGTAAGCGGATTTACCTCCGGGCCGCTCTCCCCTTTCGGCGACTTCCGCTCCTCCCAGGCGGCTGGCAAGGGAGACGAAAGAGCAAAAAAAAAGAGCGGGTCACGAAAGAAGATGAAAGAGTGGAGCAAGCCAGCCCGCTTTCTTCCTCTCCCGCTCAGCAGACTCGGGGTCGACTTTGCAGGACTTGATGGATTGTCCCGGAATGCGCTCATGCACTATAAAAGCTGCAGTTAACTGTATTGTTTCAAGCGTAAGCGCTTAAATTTCCAACTGAAATGTTGCCGTACGTTTTTTATTAGTTTAGTCTGGAGGATTGACGTCCGACCGCGGATTCGCCCATATGGGGCCGATTTTTCTACATTCCAATGTTTTGTTTGATTCCTGTGCAGTGACGGTCGGTTTTACTTTCATTCCATCATTCACCATCTCTTTCTCTTTCTCTCTCCCTCTCTGTGCGACAAAATTGATGCCCAGCCGAACCTCCAGCCCCGCCTCTGCCCCAGATTTCAATCAGCTGGCAGTTCTAGGAAAGTGGCCAGTCCGCCGCCCTCCTCCCGTCATCTCTTCGGCGTCGTAAATGGCTGGGCCTGGATGAGAGGCGCTGGACTTTTAATTTGAAGATCGCTGGCTCTTTGAAAGCCGGAATGACCAAGCCAGCCTAATTCAGCCCCAACCTCGTAGCCTGACTCCTGTGTTAGTCTGGAATTTCCGCACTGTCCCTTGCCCATTTTGAAATCAATGGTGCACTATTTCGCAGCTAATGCTGTATACCCATTGAATCAGTAGGCGATCCAATATGCAAATTGCAATTCGTACGAATAAAAATGAGACCCTGATAGTAGTGCCTTTGCTTTCTGTCTGCTATTGGCTAATATCATATGCACACGCGTGCATATCGATGAAATTTCTGCGACGAAATAAGCGCTTGAAAAGATGCACTTGGCTTCTCTACATCTCTGTGACAACATCGCAACCGGATGTTAGAGATTGAGTAAGTGCTCTACGAACTGCTGTCAACTGCGTGTGCTGGAGAGATAAGAGAGAGAGAGAGAGAGAGCAAGGGAGCGAGACATATGGGAATGCCAACTAATTCATTACTAATCATTACCACAGTAGTCGTCCGGATCGGTAGAACGTTGTTCCCAGCCCATGCAGGCAGCTGTCTCTGTCTGCGTGACAGTTGCAGAGCACCGCTACGCTGTGTATCACTGGAAACACGCTATGCAAGGCCTTTCTACAATAGGTATCTGTGTCCCAATGAAACCGCAACTCACGCATGAAGCTGACACCCGGCCTAGACACTGGCGTCGCCAAGGAGTGCGTCGACCCATTGGGTACCTTTGCTGTTACCGACCCCGCGACGCCGACGCCTCCGCGCCAATCGACTGCAGTCTCTCCTGGCGCCGCAGCTCCTGCAGGCCACGGCGCGGGCTGTTCAACGCCCAGAAACCTTTCCTGCGGCCCGCGAAGACGCAGCGACGGCTGAGGAGCCACGCCGGTTGTAGAATCCCGCACTGAGGCGGCCCTAGCGCGGACAGAATTTTGCGACACCTGTTGCTGTTGTGTTGCTGTTCTTGCTGCTGCTGCTGCTGGTGCTGCTGAAGATGTGACGGGGCAGCTCCTGCGAAGAATTAGAAGCTGAGACAGACACGGCCGAGGCTGAAGAAGCCGACTGCGAGGTCGATGATGTTGATGATAGGCGCGACCTGTAGCGCACCTGTACAGGAGTAAAAAAGAGAAAGAGGGGATAACAGCTTAAGCACTGGAATGGAGCCCTTAGCAAAGCTCCGAACCAGAACCAACTGCAATCGCTATCTTTCCGGAGCAATTCGACTAGAAACGCTGTGACATCACATCCGGGTTCCTCCTTAGATTAAAAATGGTGCTTTCCTGTGAATTTAAGACTCCTCTAGAATGGAACAAAAATCGCGCAGAATCTCACAAGATCACATGATTGGGCAGATTGCAAGAATCTTAGGATGTTTCGTACACCTTTGAACTCTTTTGCTTTGAGTCTTCAGTTGACATGGAATCTCCATTTATTCCCTTTATTCCCGTCCCTTTTCATCTCAAAATGAAGGGGGTTCAACTTTTTCA
>NIVC01004117.1:5000-59650 GCA_002269645.1 Macrostomum lignano | reverse complement strand
ACAGGATGAAGATGCTAATTAAATGGGTCTGCTTGTAGAAAGCCAGAGGTGATTGTTGAATTTTAAAGAACTTTAAACATCTTGTAAAACTTCACCGCATGTTGCGAGCGACATATCTAGTCATTCTCATATCTGTGGTTATTGCACTGTCAGGTAAGTATATAACATTCAAATTTATGATCTTGTTTTACCTTATAAACTATTATTGCTTTTATATAAGACATAAATGATAACCATATATTCTGATGCTAATGCCATCCTTGCCGATAAACTAAACCCTGCACTGTCATTGACAGACACATTATTATTCCAGAAATGGCTAGATCGCCAAGCAGGCACTGTGAGTACTATATTCCTATTATTATTATTAATATTAATCCATTTTTAATAAGTTGTCTCCTAGTTCTTGTTAGCCCATTGATAAATGCAGACTGCAGCTTTGACAACTTGCAAGTGAGTGAAATTGTTAGTCGAGTGAAAGTTAGTTGTGTTATTAGCCCTCCGGACATGTTGCTGCTCATGCCGGCTTGAGCTGAACAGTGGACTTTGTTGTCTCCCATAATTGGTAGTTGCTCAGTCCGGCACTGTAGCCATCTATTCCATTCCGTTTAGCCATCGAGTCCCCTGAGCGGCTCGACTTCAACGAAGATGATGACGATCTGAACCTGCTGGGCGACCCGGGGACCAGCGGAAAGAAAATCTCCCTCACCCAGGAAGAGGAGGCTGAGCTGCTTGGCTCTACAGATGACGAAGCAGATACGGAATCGCCTATGATTATTAGCCAAGAGGATCCGAATGCTGTGGGTGAGTTCCTGATGGAGGGGTGGGGCACTGAGGTTCCTGATGGAGGGGGGGGGCACTGAGGTTCCTGATGGAGGGGTGGGGGGCACTGAGGTTCCTGATGGAGGGGTGGGGGCACTGAGGTTCCTGATGGAGGGGTGGGGGGGCACTGAGGTTCCTGATGGAGGGTGGGGGCACTGAGGTTCCTGATGGAGGGGTGGGGCACTGAGGTTCCTGATGGAGGGGTGGGGCACTGAGGTTCCTGATGGAGGGGTGGGGCACTGAGGTTCCTGATGGAGGGTGGGGCACTGAGGTTCCTGATGGAGAGGTGGGGCACTGAGGTTCCTGATGGAGGGTGGGGCAGTGGGGCACTGAGGTTCCTGATGGAGGGTGGGGCACTGAGGTTCCTGATGGAGGGGTGGGGCACTGAGGTTCCTGATGGAGGGGTGGGGCAGTGGGGCACTGAGGTTCCTGATGGAGGGGTGGGGCACTGAGGTTCCTGATGGAGGGTGGGGCAGTGGGGCACTGAGGTTCCTGATGGAGGGTGGGGCAGTGGGGCACTGAGGTTCCTGATGGAGGGGTGGGGCAGTGGGGCACTGAGGTTCCTGATGGAGGGGTGGAGGGGGGCACTGAGGTTCCTGATGGAGGGGTGGGTCACTGAGGTTCCTGATGGAGGGGTGGAGGGGGTCACTGAGGTTCCTGATGGAGGGGTGGAGGGGGGTACTGAGGTTCTTGATGGAGGGGTGGAGGGGGGTCACTGAGGTTCCTGATGGAGGGGTGGGGGCACTGAGGTTCCTGATGGAGGGGTGGGGGGCACTGAGGTTCCTGATGGAGGGTGGAGGGGGGCACTGAGGGTCCTGATGGAGAGTAGCTAGCAGAGGGGGTAGCTCTGTCACTAGTGAAGCACTTATTGAGTGTGTCTAACCGGCAATTTTCTCGTCAGCTGGTCTCAGTTCCAGTCAAAACGCTTAAGCTCATAAAAAATGTCAACAATGCATATTTCTAGTCCTCACCATTAATGCCGAAGCTGATGAAGGCGTCAGCAATCAGCAGCAGCAACAGAAGCAGCAGCCTGTCGCAGTCCCCGAGCCGCCATCGGACTCATCTCCGCCAGCTATCGCTGCCGAGCTGCCCGAGGAAGACTGCAATAATTCGTCAATCGCTTCGTCGCCATTGTCAACATCGAGCGACATTTCGCCGGCCCCGGCCAGCAGTAATGACGAGGCGCGAACAACGCTGCCGGCGAAGGCTTGGCTATTACTGAGCCTAAATTAACCGCGTCGCCGAAAACTGCCCCTAACAGCAACGCATTATTGTCGACTGAAGCTGCTCCTAGCGACGCTGTTGGGTCCTCGGCTGACGAGGCAACCGCTGATCAGCCAGGGTCCGTGCAGCCGCAGCGGCGCGAGCGCAAGCGCCTGTTGCCGCCTAGCAGTAGCGGCGGCGTCGGGGACGGTCGGTCTCCCCGGCACTCATTTCCGCTAGCCGATCCAAATACGGTGTTTATCGACCTGACTGGCGAGTCTAGCAACGATGATGACGAAGGCGAAGCTGACAACAGCGGTTGCAGTAAGGCTGAGACTAACAAAACTGTAAGCGATAATAATAATAATAATAGAGGCTCCGCTGAGGTGCAACAAAATCAGCAGCAGATCCCGTCAACATCTGGCAGTGTAACACAAGCCAGTGCGGACCTACGCCAGATAATAAATAATCAGCGGCAGCTTAAGCGTCGCCAAGCAGAAATTCTTCATGGGCTTCGAAGCCATTCGATGACCAGCTCTGCACCTGCTGCCGCCACCGCTGCGCCAGCTGGTCGTGGTGCTGGTGGCGCCGTTTTCAGTTCCGGCGCCGCATGTAGATTTCAGTGCCCGCCATGGAAGCAGGTCCAGCAGCAGCAGAAGAATGCTTTTATTGTCCGACCGCATGGAGGTGCCATGCTGCCACAGCAGCAGCATCGGCCGCCGTGGCGCCAGCCGTATCATCCTCAGCAGCAGCAGCCGCCACAGATGCGCCAGCTGTATCCTCAGCATTCTCAGCAGCAGCAGCCGCCACAGATCCGCCAGCTGCATCCTCAGCATCCTCAGCAGCATCATCAGCACCATCAACAGCATCAGCCGCTGTCAATCGGGCAAGTTGGCAGCGCCATTGCCAACCGTCATTATTATAATTATGACTCAGGCGCCGACGCTGACGATGAGCTGCCGTGGGGTCAACCGGCTCCCCAACCGATTGCCGCCACTGCTATAGAGCCTGTTAACAGCCTGCTGGCTTCTCGACCGCGTCAGCAGCCGCAGCAGCAGCCGCAGCATCGTGTCGCTGATCGTCGCTGGTGCAGCGCAGCCGGCGCCAACTACGCGGCCGCCGAGGCGATGCGCCATCATCTGGCCGCTGATGTGCCCGCCGTTGCATCGGCGGCTGCGGTGGCGGCTCCGACATCGTCGAGTTTCGAACGGACCGGACAAGGCCCGACGTTGCCGTTCAACATCGGCTATCCAAGCAGCAGCGGCCGTACCAGCGTCCGGATTGAGAACTGCCGGACGGCATCACTGAGCAGGACTTGGCCACGCTGACAGACCCGCTTGGACCCGTCTGCGTGAGTTCCGCTGGCTCATCGTTTTTTTTTATTTACGCTTCTATTTTTTTAATTGATTCATTTTTCACTGTTAACCTATCCTTACTACTTGCAGGAGTACCGACTAGTGCCCAGCACTTATAAGGCGTTTGTTAAATTTTATAACGAACAACAAGCCGCCGAGTTTGTGAAGCGTTATAACAGGCAAGTTTATTATTGCTTCATAGAATGTGCCGATTTGATTGACTGAGTGCCGATATGTATCGAAAAATGCATATTTTCAGCATAACTACATGATACTTAATTAAATATACGAGTGTCGCTACTTTGTTTGATTAGGCGCCGATATGTATCGAAAAATGTAAAACATTTCAGTATTGGAATGCTACTACAGTCGGTGTTCAGCTACCCTGTTTATTAGACGCCGATATGTATCGAAAATGTAACATTTCAGTATTGGGGATGCTACTAAAATCCGAGTGTTGCTAATCTGTTTGATTAGGCGCCGATATGTATCGAAAATGTAACATTTCACTATTGGGGATGCCACTAAAATCCGAGTGTTGCTAATCTGTTTGATTAGGCGCCGATATGTATCGAACAATTTATCGTTTACCAATTGCAAGTTAACTAGTGTCAAAGCCTATAAGCCAAATGACTATAAGCCGATATGTATCGAAAAAGCGTTTTCATCACTTTATTATCAAACTAATCTTTGTTTTCGTGCTTGCTTGCAGAAAACCCTACAAAGGCCTCCCGCTCTACATGGCTCTAACGCAGTGATTCCATTGGACTGTCGACTGATTTTAAAATCTCATTGACTACTTCTAGTTTATCTTCTCAAAACATTTTCTGTTTAATTTTCATCAAAAGTACATCTTCCAGCGTTTTAATTAGTGCATTAAATCATGCTTTTATCTTTTTCCTTAATAGTAACATTAGTATATAATTCTGCTTATACAATTTAGCCATAAATTTGGACCAGTCTGACTTTATAAATTAGCAATTTATTTTACAGTAGCAATAAGAGTCATTAAGACTTCATGTGCTTTTATTTCAAAACTCTACGTAGCCCTCCCTAACTTATGCGCTTGTATAAAAATATTACCTTTTTCCGATTTAATAAAATGCTTTGCTACTATCTTAAAGGCTTATAATTATGTATAGTTGATTACTTTATTCACGAAAGATTGACTTGTAGAAAGACCGCCTTTACAGCTGCGCGCTGCTGCCTTAACAACTGTATGAAAGCTGCTACTGAGGTTGCAAATAAATCTCTCTCTCTCTGACTTCTTATCCCTTACCTGGTTACTAAGTTGGTGTCTTGTTTCTGCTGACGTTTGCCAGTTTGTTCTGTTAGTTAATTTATTGAATTTTTATTAGTTTTTATTAGCACTATGTAGGCTTGAATTTTCCAGGTTTTAAGATACGTCGTACATATCGGTAGCTAGTCTAGATGAGGATATGCTTTTTATATGTTCTTTTAGTGTCTAGATACTTTCAATACATATCAGTAGCTAGTCTAGATGAGGATATGCTTTTTCTATGTTCTTTTAGTGTCTAGATACTTTCAATACATATCGGTAGCTAGTCTAGATGGGAGATCTGCTTTTTCTATGTTCTTTTACTGCCTATATACTTTCGATACATATCGGTAGCTAGTCTAGATGGAAGATCTGCTTTTTCTATGTTCTTTTAGTGTCTAGATACTTTCAATACATATCGGTAGCTAGTCTAGATGGGGATCTGCTTTTTCTGTGTTCTTTTAATGCCTCGATACTTTCGATACATATCGGTAGCTAGTCTAGATGGGGATCTGCTTTTTCTGTGTTCTTTTAATGCCTTGATACTTTCGATACATATCGGTAGCTAGTCTAGAGGGGGATCTGCTTTTTCTGTGTTCTTTTAATGCCTTGATACTTTCGATACATATCGGTAGCTAGTCTAGATGGGGATCTGCTTTTTTGTGTTCTTTTACTGCCTAGATACTTTCGATACATATCGGTAGCTAGTCTAGATTTGGATCTGCTTTTTCTGTGTTCTTATACTGCCTTGATATTTTCGAAACATATCGGTATAATTAAAGAAAGGAACAGTTACCAGGCTATTATATTTAGTTTATAATACTTTCGATGCATATCAGGAGATAATATAGGAAGTGATAGTTGCTGCTACAGGTCGTTAATCACTGTTAGACCCGTATTTCGAGACATCGTTATTTAGTCTTGATCACAGCAAGATGCGCCGAAACTACCGCAGGCTACCGAAGTATCGGCGACCCGCTTCTACGCCTCCGAAGCGAAAGGCAGCGACGAGTGCGGCGATGGGACAGAGTCCCGGCCCTTCAAGACGGTGCTGCATGCGCTGCGCCGTGGCGGCTCGAGCGCCGTCGTCATGGTTGAAGGCCCCGACGGTGGTTCGCAATGGCAGGAGGCGGCCAAGTCGCAGGTAAAGAAATGCCGCAAACTGCTAGAACGAGAGCAGCGGCAGTCTGAGCAGCGGGAAAAGCGCGAGGCCGCCGACAAGGCCCTTCGAGATGAGAATCTGCGCGCCGCCGAAAAAATCTGCATTAGCGAGGATCCTTCCCTGCCCAAGGCTCAGGCTGTCAAGGTAATCCCATTTGTACCTTCATTTTTCCCAATTGCCTCCCCATTCTGTGATCCCCTTCTAGTTGTCTCCCCATTCCGTGATACCCTTCCAGCTGTCTCCCCATTCTGTGATCCCCTTCCAGCTGTCTCCCCATTCCGTGATACCCTTCCAGATTTCTCCCCATTCTGTTATTTCCTTTCAGATGTCTCCCCATTCTGTGATCCCCTTCTAGTTGTCTCCCCATTCTGTGATCCCCTTCCAGATTTCTCCCCATTCTGTGATACCCTTCCAGATTTCTCCCCATTCTGTGATACCCTTCCAGATTTCTCCCCATTCTGTTATTTTCTTTCAGATGTCTCCCCATTCTGTGATCCCCTTCCAGATTTCTCCCCATTCTGTTATTTCCTTTCAGATGTCTCCCCATTCTGTGATCCCCTTCCAGCTTTCTCCCCATTCTGTGATACCCTTCCAGATTTCTCCCCATTCTGTGATCCCCTTTTAGATGTCTCCCGAATGTGAAATCCCATTCCAGCTGTCTCCCCATTCTGTGATCCCCTTCCAGCTTTCTCCCCATTCTGTGATACCCTTCCAGATTTCTCCCCATTCTGCGATCCCCTTCCAGCTTTGTCCCCATTCCGTGATAATCTTTTTGACTTCTCCTCATTCGTAGCCCTTCAAACCCCACTATATTCCTCATTTAATTTATTAATGTAGTGAGTGCACCGGTCCGCTCAATCCAGGTGCGCCAGGCGCCCGAGCTAGTTGGCCAACGAGTGCAGGTATCAGGCTGGGTGCACCGGCTGCGCCGCCAGGGCAAGGCACTGATGTTCGTGGTGCTCCGAGACGGCACCGGCTTCCTGCAGTGCCTGCTGGCCGACCGCCTGTGTCAAACCTACGACGCCATCCTGTTGAGCCAGGAGGCCTCCATCCGAGTCTACGGCACTCTGGCTCGCGTGCCCGAAGGTCACAGCGCGCCTGGCGGCGTAGAACTAACAGCCGACTACTGGGAGCAGATCGGCCCGGCTCCCCCCGGCGGCGTCGAGTCCGTGCTCAACGTCGAGAGCGACGTCGACGTGCTGCTAGACAATCGGCATCTGGTTCTGCGGGGCGAGCATACTTCGAAGATTGTCAAATTGTCCTGTCACGTGATGCGCGCGTTCCGGTCTCACCTGTTCGATCGGGGCTACGTTGAAGTGACCCCGCCAACCATGGTGCAGACTCAGGTGGAGGGCGGCTCGACCCTGTTCAGCTTTGACTATTACGGAGAGCCGGCCTATCTGACCCAGTCTAGCCAGCTCTATTTGGAGACTTGCCTGCCGGTTGTTGGCGACTGCTTCTGCGTAGCTCGCAGCTACCGGGCCGAGAAGAGCAGGACCAGGCGCCACCTGTCCGAGTGAGTTATTGCTTAAGTGGGGTTGGTTGTCGTCCAGGATTAGAATATGGATGGGGGTGCTGCATGACCAGATTCTGAGTAGGTTGGGTGTCTGACCAGTTTCTGAGTAGATTGTGTGTATGACCAGTTTCTGAGTAGGTTGGGTGTATTACCAGTTTCTGAGTAGATTGTGTGTATGACCAGTTTCTGAGTAGGTTAGGTGTATGACCAGATTCTGAGTAGGTTGGGTGTGTGACCAGTTTCTGAGTAGGTTGGGTGTGTGACCAGTTTCTGAGTAGGTTAGGTGTATGACCAGATTCTATTCTAAGTAGGTTGGGTGTATGACCAGATTCTGAGTAGGTTTGGTGTATGACCAGATTCTGAGTAGGTTGGGTGTATGACCAGTTTCTGAGTAGGTTGGGTGTGTGACCAGTTTCTGAGTAGGTTAGGTGTATGACCAGATTCTAAGTAGGTTGGGTGTATGACCAGATTCTGAGTAGGTTTGGTGTATGACCAGATTTTGAGTAGGTTGGGTATAATGACCAGATTCTGAGTACCTAGTATTTAAAGTGTAACCAGCGAGCATTCACACGAGACTTCATCGCCTTCAGGTACACCCACCTGGAGGCCGAGTGCCCGTTCATCACCTACAATGATCTGCTTGACCGCGTGGAAGATCTCATTGTGGACGTGTCCGAACGGGTGCTAAAAGAGGCTGGCGATCTGCTGCGCGAGGTGAACCCGAAATTCAACGCCCCGAAGAAGCCGTTCAGGCGGATGAACTACACGGACGCGCTGGTCTGGCTCAAGGAGAACAATGTGCTTCGGCCTGATGGAAAAAACTACGAGTTTGGCGATGTGAGATTCTTTCAGTGTTGCATAGCCGTATTAACTACTTTAAGTAAAAAGAATTTCTCGTAGTTTTTTTCAACTTTCGCAACATAAGATAAATACCACACGACCCCTGGTTCGATTCCGTGCAGGGCCACATTGATTTGGAGCTTTGAGCACGAAAATTAGTTGAGGGTTTCAGGGGTTCTACTTTTGAGTGTACATGCCTGATGAGTAGAAAGTCAGGGCCGCTGTACACCTAAATATAGTAGACTATGTATATGTACTCAAGTACTGTTTTATCTACTCGCACTATATGTACCCGATATGTATCGAAAACAATATAACAACGCATAGATTTCAATTACTGGTAAAAATGTTTTTAAGCGCATTCCCCATTTGACGCCAGGACATCCCGGAGGCTCCGGAGCGGCAAATGACGGACACTATCAATGAGCCGATTCTGCTGTGCCGATTCCCGGCCGAGATCAAAGCATTCTACATGCCCCGTTGCCAGGAGGACAACCGGGTGACCGAATCTGTCGACGTTCTAATTCCCGGGGTTGGCGAAATTGTTGGCGGCTCCATGAGGATTTGGAAGCACGACGAGCTAATGAAAGGCTACGCACGCGAGGGTATCGACCCGTCGCCCTACTACTGGTACACGCAACAGGTGAGTAATATTTTACGAATATGTATCGATTTTTTACGATCATGATCTTGTTACAAGGTCGCGAGTCGATCCCGATATAAATTTTTTTCTCTTTCTTTGCATTCAATTTTCAACCGTCAAGGATTTTAGCAGTTCCTCTAAGAAGGTCATTGTCATGCTTTTTAATATTTTTGACTCAAAATTGAAACCAGCCCTAATTGCTTCTCCTCTGTGAGATATCAAAAGAGTCGAGTCATTTTTTGAGTCTCCAACTTTCATCATCAGCTTCTTGACCAGCGTATTAGGAACTTTTGGTACGCAAAAAATCTTTTGGGCAAGAAAATCGAAATACCTGTTTTGCCGATATGTATCGAAAAATGCAAAACACACATGTAACTTGTCGCATTGTGTAATTAATTATAGCGCGAATACGGCAGTTGCCCGCACGGCGGCTACGGACTTGGCGTTGAGCGCTTCATGACGTGGATGTTCGGCCAGGAGCACATCCGGGATGTCTGCCTGTACCCGCGCATGACCGGCAGGTGCAAGCCTTGATTGATTAATTAATTAATGCAAATATAATTTCTGCGTTTCTGTTTTCAATTTTAAAAAGCAAAGCAACTGACTAAAGATATGAAATTAACTATGACTGACTTGGCTGTTTTGGATCTGGGATTGTCTTGCTTTAACTGGACCCCTAAAATGCTGCTTCGTTTTTCTTTACGGATTACTTGCACTTTTATTAGTACTTGTCGCTTTGTTTTCATCTTGCGTGATGTGTTGTTAAATTGCGGATGTCCGCGTCTTGCTTGCGCGACCAACTGCTTTGGGCCGACAGTAAAGTATTGGATTACTAGATTAAGGCAGAGCAGAGCTCTAATAACCCCTTAGATTAAGGATTAAGGATTCTAAATCTCCGGATTAGGGATTCTAAATCCCCGGATTAGGGATTCTAAATCCCCGGATTAAGGATTATAATCCCCGGATTAGGGATTCTAAATCCCCGGATTAGGGATTCTAAATCCCCGGATTAGGGATTCTAAATCCCCGGATTAGGATTTAAATCCCGGATTAGAGATTCTAAATCCCCGGATTAGGGATTCTAAATACCCGGATTAGGGATCTCTAAATCCCCGGATTAGGGATTCTAAATCCCCGGATTAAGGGATTCTAAATCCGGATTAAGGATTCTAAATCCCAAATCCAGGGCTTATAATACCCTGTTCAATTCAACGAGTTTATTCCTCAGAATATGAAATTTCATGACGTCAGACATCTGCAAATGAAAATAAAATATTATTTCCCGTCTATATTCTGTTTATTCACAAGCAAAGCGAGCCTATGATATATATTGTACACCTAAGCGTGTTTAACTATGCATGTCTGTGTCGAGGTTGCAAATTGAATTGAATATTTCAATCCTTATTATTGATATATTCGTTTGTTGTCCGAATCGCAGAAGTTTGATGATAAATAAAAATATAAAAAGTAAATAAACATATTGGAAAGTTTGATTGCAATCAAAATTTATTTGAAGAATAGTCTGTGTTCTGTTGAGACAGTTAACAGAATATTGTAACGTACTGTTTTGTATTTTTCAGTTTCCCTGCAAAAATACAGGAAAAACTTTAACATTTCTACTTAGTTGATATGAGTAGTCTGATGAGGCTACTCGTAATAATTTTTTGTCAACAAATATATTGCAAAGTGCTGAGCACAATGGTATAAAATGGCAATGACGCCGGCCTCTGTCTGGGGTAGGCTAAGTAAAGCGGCTACTTCGCAAATTCAACAGAACTGAGGGGATCCATGACTGCGACCTTCGCGCCGAGGTTAAATCGTGACTTTCCACTCTCTGTCGCTCTGAGCTAGCATTATCCGCTTATGCAACCCTATCCTTTTTGGCAGCAGGGTCTTGGCTGCTCGAAGGTCGAATATTCGTACATAATAATTAATTTTTTAGCTTAATAACTAAAAAATTATTACTGTTGTAAACAAGTTGTCATCTCCTTGAATCGAATTGACTTTCAGGCCTGCTGAATCATGCATAAATGTGTAGCCGATATGTATCGAAACAATACATAAGTTACCGTTTTTCTTCGCTCTATATATACATGTACACTGACTAAGAGTTTCTTAGTGTCAGATTTTTTAGAATTTGACATTAATTAACAGTCGGCTTCGTTACAGGAACGCCTGACACTCGATAATAACAGTGTAGGTACCAATAGCTCGAACTGGAAACAAAGAATGGCAGCGCTTGGTGACACTGCTCTGACAAAACTCTAACACTGCTCTGACAGTGCCCCTGCACTGCTGACTGCTTTGGCAGTGCGTCATGCAGTGTCATGTCAGCAGTCACCGGAGTTTCATTTCAGTGTCTGGTTTTCTCAATTTGTACACGTCAAACTTGAGCGTCACGGGCACAATTGTCAGTGTAAAAACGCCCTGAAGATACTTCGCCGAGTTTTCTACAACTTCGAATAAAAAAATTGTCTTGGAATTTTGTGATTAGCCGGCAATTAATTATGTTCGAGTATATTTAGTCAACTACTTCAAGTAGTTCTGATAAAGTATAATTATGTACGACAAATTGTGAGGAAATTAGTTTTTGAAACAACGTAAAGAAGCTTGCTTCATTAGGATCACGTTCTCTGAGTCACTCGGCCTCACTGAGATCTACTCTGAGAGTCGGCAGAATCGTCAGCAGAGGCGTCGTTCATATCGCCGTCGTCGCCTTCGCCGTCGAGACTTTGCCGTCGGCTTGCCGAAGTGGCGGCGGCCGCAGCGTCCGCCAGCTCGTGCTCCGTGGCATTTAGCGCAGCGTGGCAGCCTCAGCTCGTCCAGGGCGTCGTTCAAATCGTGCATTCGACGGCGCTCCCTGGCGTTGACATTCAGCCGCAGCCGTTTGGACTCCTTGCCGGGCTGCGGCTGCAACTGCTGGCTCTTCTGGTGCCGGCCGTGAGACTGCGGCGGCCGCGACGGCTGCGGAACCTTCTCACCGAACCTAGCTGACTGAAGTCCGCTTGAGTACGACGAAGCTTGCAGCTGTTGCGGAAGCTCATTGCTAGCTGACAGCTGGGGTCGTCGTCCAACTCTTTGTCGCCGAAGTCGTCGTCCTCGTTGTCAACGTCGATGTCGTTGTCATCGTAGAAGTAGCCGCTCGCCCGGTCCTCGGCGGCTTCATCTCTAACAGTGACACTGGACGGTTCCGTCATTCCTGGCTCGGATTATTGGCTCGGAGCGCTAATATGCTCGCCCTTCTTTGCTTATAGCCGGCAAAATGAGGCCCTACTTATCTTGCGGGCGCCATCAACCTCCGAGAGCCAATCTCTCTCCCTCCTAGTGGCAGGCGCTGCGCGGCGCGGCGCTGCTTCTTGAGTGGAAGTGATAGAAGAGCCAATCTGAAGCTGCGCCCTATCGCCAAATAATATCAGTCGAGTAGGTGACCGGGCTGGTGGGGGGCGGCCCGTTGGGAAATTCAATCATTCCGCCCGCTCTTTCCGCTGCTTTCCTCCCTGAAAAGAGAAAAAACTGGCGCGTATTTGAGTCATAATTCAATTTCTGTCCCGCTCGGCCTCATCCCCCAGTCTCCTAGCGCCGTGATAGAAATAGATGAAGACGAAGGCAGAGAGATGAGGAAAGGAAGCTACTATGAGGAAGCCTACGCCTCGTTTGCCTGACAAATTGCATTCCCGACTATGGCGAAACTTCTTCTGAATCTGAGAGGCTGGGCTCCGTTTCCACTCTAAGAGCGGCTCGTTACAGGCGCCCGTGACAGCTCGTTTGGTGGCGCTTCAAACCTTGGCTGGGGCGGCCTTATCTTCAAACGGGAGATTTTGCGCATGCCTGCCTCTTATGGAGGCCAACCAGCCAAACCGCTCGGCCGTTTCATCTTGACGGAACGGACCGGCAAGACAGACAACTATCTGCAGAGTCAGGGAGACAGATAAAATTACCCCAACAGATGAAGGAGCAGCCATCGGTGCGAGTAAATCGAGTTGATAGGAATAATGTATTGCATTACGCTACGGCGGCAAGTCGCTCATTTGCTCTCTCTACTCATCACCCGGCTGTGCCTGCCCTCAAGCAACTGCACGCGAGGCAAATTCGTCGAGAAAGCATGGTCGAATAACTACAGAAAGACTCGAGTGTGTAGAAATTGCGCTGTAGTTATGGTAGACCTATTTTTGTTCTAAACAGTGTACGGACATTGTTACGGATAAAACTCTTGCTAGGATACAACGAAAGATGTTACTACAAAAATGAAACAGTAACAGAATCTACATTTAAAAAGACTTGTATGAATTAGAAAGCATGAATAAAAAAGAAAATTTTTGCTATAGAGGTAACCTTGTCACAAGCTAAATTGCGGCTTTCAATCTTAAATCTATCAAATATTTACGGCATTATTTGTGAGAGTCGACATCGGCATCTGTACGATGGCGACTATTAGGATGGCCAGAAAGGCCACCGCCAGCAGAGCCGCTATGATGTACCATTTGTACTTTGGCCAGAAAATGGTTCGAAACGCGGCCAAAGCGCTGGACCAGAAGCTGTTGCTGATTGTTAGCCTGCTCGGCGGCGGCAGGTACGGATGCTGGTTGGGTTCACCTCGGCCCAGGCCGGCCGGCTTCAGCTCGGCTTCCTCTCGCGACAGAATCTCAAGCTCCATTAGGGCCTTGCCAACCATCCAGGCACCGGACTTGCTTTCCAGGGCCTCCATAGACTTGCAGGCGCTCAGCGGCCAGTAGCCATAGACCCGCTGCACTTCGAACAGATTGACGGAGGGCGTCGGGACTGCGACAGCGGAATTCAAGACGGTTGACCGGTTGGACACGATGGACCGGGCGCCGGGCATGTCATTGACAGAGCCCATCTGCCATCGCTGGCGCAGCTGGCATTCGTCTTTGTGCCGCGCCGGCTGCAGCAGCTTGGCGAGGTCCAGCTCGACGCTGCCGATAAAGTCGTCGAAACGGAAGCGTCGGTTGTCCCAAACCTGATCAGTTTTAAGTTTCATTTGATGGGATTCCGTTTCGGGTTAAGACTGCACGGGTAGCTTCTGCCCCTCCGACTTGACTTTCATCCCTCCGACTTGTCCCTCATCTCTCCAACTTGTCTTTTATCCCTCCGACTTGCCTGTCATCCCTCCGACTTGACTTTCATCCCTCCGACTTGACTTTCATCCCTCCGACTTGTCTTTCATCCCTCCGACTTGCCTGTCATCCCTCCGACTTGACTTTCATCCCTCCGACTTGTCTTTCATCCCTCCGACTTGCCTGTCATCCCTCCGACTTGTCTTTCATCCCTCCGACTTGTCTTTTATCCCTCCGACTTGTCTGTCATCCCTCCGACTTGTCTTTTATCCCTCCGACTTGTCTTTTATCCCTCCGACTTGTCTGTCATCCCTCCGACTTGTCTGTCATCCCTCCAACTTGTCTTTTATCCCTCCGACTTGTCCCTCATTCCTCTGATTTTTCCTGTTTGGAGCATTCAACAAACCGTGTCAGTTTTTTAGTTCTATCACTTTAGGCTCACCTGGATGTGCAGCATCGGGGGGATCTTGGTGAGCACACGGGTGAACAGGCTGACCTTCTGCTTGCCGCAGATGGTTCTCTCATGCGGCAGATAGTCCAGCTGGAACACGAATCGCCAGTTGAACTCGCCCTCACCCTGCAACGAATTGTAGTGCACGTCCGTCTCCTGCGTATCACCGAGGCCCTCCATCCAGGCGCGGATGTACAAGTCGCCGGTTGTTTTCTCCTGGCTGGTCAGCTCGGCGATGACATCGTGGACGCTCCACATCACCACGCGTAGCTCGTACGGCTGAGGTTCGCGCGGCGCGATGCTCACCGCAGGCGGCAGCAAGTCGCGAAGCTTTGAAATCATCTCCTCGGCTTTGAGCTTCTTGCCATCGTCACTAGCGCCTCGCTGGGATAGGCCTCCCAAGCTGAAGATATCCACCCACATCTCCAGGCGGCCTTGCACCAAGCCAGGTTGCAAGGCATTGTACAGCGGTCTAGTTTCAACGTGTTCCCGAACCAACGGCAGTCGGCGAAGAATGTTCAATGCTAGGCGCTCCCTGCAGATTTCGGGCTCATGATCGTTGGGCCCTAGGTGAATTCCGCGTTCTTCGTTCATGCGATCAAATTCCTCTAACTTGAACACGGCTGGCAACTGGGTTTTCGGAGCTGCGCGGGGCGTCACCTGGCGAATGGCTGAGATGATGTTGGTGGTGAGAAAGTTAGGCGTCATATCCAAGAGAGGGCTTGCTCCAGCCGTAACTTCTTCCTCCTCATCGTCTCCATCCGTCGATACTGAGATGGCATCGCCATCACCGAGGCGGCTACCGCCCCCAGCACGGCTTCCGCTGCGTTCTCGGTAGCTGCCGCGGAAGCTACCGCGGGAGCTGGCTCTGCTGCCTTCGTTCTCCTCGGCAACCTGCGGCTTCTCGGCGCCAGAATTATCTTCGTCCTCAACGTTGCTTTGCATAGCCAACATTTGCGATCTATTGTCGCGGTAGCCAGAGACGGACCGCAACTTGCGGTGCCGGTTCTCTCCCTGCCAAGTTCGCGGCGGGAAAACCTTGTACCTGTGCAGCACCTTGGCGCCTGAATCTCGCCTCGCCTCGTCGTCGTCTCCGGCGCCGGCCTGGTCGTCGGTGTCTTCGTGCAACGTCTCAGCCCGTGGCGACTCCAGGCCGAACCGGCGACAGAGCCGAGAGAGTATCTGGCTGGGCTTCTGCACGTCTCGCCAGGCGTTGATGCCGCTCAAGCGATAGTTCTGCGGCAGGCCGCAGCTGGCCCGGTAGATAGTGGTCATACGCCGCTCCAAATTGATTGACGTAGAGCCGATCTCTTCGTCGAATAGTAAACCGGATTTGTCCATGACTCGAACGCGCAGTCTGGTCTGCATTGGTAAAATGCAGTACAGCTCGAACATGCAGCCGTATACAGGGTTGTTGTCCATCTCCACAGAGGAGGCTCGATTGCTGCGCAGTTGATTCTCGCTCTTGTTGTCTGCAGTGAACACTTCAACGTAGGAGTTTGGCAGGTTAGAGAAGCTTCCAGCCTGAAGTTCTAATGCACGCACAATGTAAACCCGCACCAGACACTCCTGATCAGCCATTTCCACGGGCACACTGCTATACAGAGGATTGTACGGCAGCTCACGCATCTTTTGTTTGGTCTTGTAAAGATCTTCGAGCTTTTCGCTAACTTCGGCAGCTCCAGCTAAAGCTCCAACATAGTAGAGTCGCACCTTTCCAAGGAAGCAGCCGAATTTGCGACCCTCCTCGTCGCCGGTCATCTGATTGCAGCGCTGCAGATTGATTTCTTCAAACACATCCTCGAAGCCGTTGTACTTCACGATGCCGAGGCTTGCCGTCATGTCTTCATCAGACTTTGCTACATTCGATTCAATTTCAGAACTAATTTGGTAAAGCTCGCCCAGTCGTTTTGCAGCCGCCCTTAGCGATTCCGGATCGCCAATAGTCACCTCCGCGTCCTCCAGGCTGGTTCGATAAAACTCGAGCCGATCGCCCTCCAAGTAGTTGACGGCCTTGGTTGAGTCGTCTTCCTTCGATAGATAGTACTTGCACCACCAGTCGGGTTTGGTCTTAGAGAGGGTCTCATCGCCCAGAGCAGCCCTGACGTTGAACTCTTCCAGGCCGTCCGTTTCCACGGTGCCCTGTTCATTGTCAGGCGCAACGAAACTAAAAATTGCACTGCGAAGTCTCGCCTTGAAACCTTGAGACTTCGACTTTTGAGTGAGCATCGTATTCAATTGCTTAATCTGGAAGTCGCTGAGCACAGCAGTTGGGTGCAATACAGGCGGCGGCTCCAACAGGAAGAAGAACTCGCGGGAAAAGTCCTGCCGCAAAGGATGATGCACATGATTGTATGTCTCATTCTGGGCCCTGGACATTGTGCGGATTCGGCCGCACAGGTCGTTTAGAAAGAAGTCGATCTCCTCGGGGTCCAGCTCCTCAAGGCGAACCTGCATGGGCATTGAGGATCAGAAGGATTGAGCTGATAATTATTCTGACTTCTAGACACGTTGACTCCATTTTAGTTAACGAGTTTGGGATAAAAAAGAAAAATATAAGTGATATTATCACAAAATGTGATAACGTATAAACGTGTTAATGCACCCATTAAAATCTCAATCCTATAGGAGTAAAATTATGCCGCTGTTGTCACAATCAAATGGAACAGACACTGACGCTGGAATAAACCAGTTAAAAAACAGCCGTGTGGCATACCTGATCTTTGAACCGGCACACATGCAGGGGTATCTTAGCCATGCCAGTAAGCGGCGTCCGACCAAACGACCTGGCATCCCTGGCAACAATAAACAGCTCCGGCAGGTAGGCGATCTCCACTGGCAGAAAGATCAGCAGCGAGTGAGACATCTGGGAAAAATTTGGGCTCTTCTCAAGCGTTAAACTCTTTGTCTGAATAACATTGTGCCCTATGCGAAACTCGATTGTCGGCCTGGTCACGCTTGAAAGCATGTACTTGCGCAGCTGGCGCAAACCCCACGAGGTAATCTTTAGTACGTGAGGCGCAAGCACGGGCAGAATGGCGTCTGGTATTTCAAACCGGCGCATATTGTCCAGCACAACTCGATCCTTTTTGAACAACTCCACCATGTTCTTCGACGGTGGAGTTAGAAAAGAATTCTCAAAGATTTTTGCCGACGGTCGAAACGTGTCCCGATGTCGAAAGTGGAAACCGGCCAGCACACAGCCCGCGTCTTCTATGTTAAGCAAGTGCACTTTGTACCATTGGAGCACAGGTACGCGGTCTTCCGTCTGATTCTCATCTACCTGAACGACAAAGTTCTCGCTATCTACAATGCATCGACCGAGGAACATGTCGTTGTGTATTGGTAGCTTGCGAAAAAATTCAATCACAACAACTGGCGGCGTTGCTGCTACCTGCTCCACGTCCTCATGGAATACCAAGTTGCGAAAGATGATTGTCTCATTCCATCGCCACAGCTGAGTGTTGAAGTCGTTCTCAATTATTGAGGAGGCGACGCTGACACCGGCCACGCTTAGGATGGCGTACAGGTACAGCCGATCCTTCCTGTCGGCTACGATCAAGTCGCGAGCCTCGTGAAAGTAGCATCGCATCTCCCAGCGGCATATTTGCTGCGCATCTACGATTGCCGTCACCGTGGTGGGCGCCGGAAACTGGTCAATGCTGTTAAACAGGCAGCAGAGGCGCGACTTTTTTCCTACCCTGCGCTGCACCATAAATGTTGGATAAGGAGCCAATTTTATGGTGCGATCTCGTATCGTGGATTGCAGGCTCAGACTGACCTCGCCAGGGTCAATCGAGCGCCGGAGCCGAACCCGCTTCAACCTGTCGCCTTTCTGCGGGCTCATATGAAAAACACTCTCTGTTAGTGACTGGCCGTATTCAGTGCAGCCATGATTCTCTGGGACGGCCTTATCATCAGAATTAATTGGCACGTCAAGAGCAATCTTGCGCCGCTCAAGAACCACCTCGACTAGCCGCTTGTCACTGCTAACCATTGGCTCCATCATTTCCTGCCAATCGTCAATCCATCTAAAAACCCGAGTCTTCGGATTTTCATCGCCGGATTCCTTTGATGAGACTGAATCACGATTTTGACCAAACTGCCAGAGTGAATCGCTGACTAAGTCGACAGGCAGTGGACTCAGATTTTGCAGCTGCGTCCAACTTCGAATTGCATTCCTATTGAGCTCAATTTGCTTGTTAAAACCATCGAATCTGTTTATGCGCGTCAGGTTCCAGCGCTTGTCGCTCGATCTAACAAACGTGATATTGATGGACTCCGTATAAACTACATCCCGACGTCTCCGTTTCCTCTGCAGTTGCTTCCGAGCAAAATTGCTTTCCAGCCTTACTGTTGTTGTTACCTCTTTTGGGGAGAACTTCATGTCCTTGCAGTACTCTTCTGAGTCCTTCACCTCTATCCAGCCAACTTCCTCACCCGTCAGCGGATCCTTTTCCATCACTACAATCCATCGTTGGGGATCGATGTTAAAATCGACGTCCGGCCGGTTGCCCGTGACCGGAATGCGAACCATTCCCTCGGTGTAATAGCCTAGGAAGCGCCAGTGCGCGGCTTTGCTTCGGTCTACCGGATTCTCGCGCATGTGCACCATGTATGCGTAGTCATATACTGTCTCCACTAGCGAGTTCACCAGCACGGAAGTATCCGGCCAGGGTGACCACTCGCTGGTCCACCTCCAGTTGGCCGAGTTATCCTCGTCTGTCTGGCAGAGTTTATCTTTGATCAGGCTGCTGCTTGCATCAATTGAGTTGACGCCAGACGCGTCGGTCTTGAAGTTGAGCAGCTCGGGAGTCTGTTGTCCGCCACAAACTGAATCAAAGAAGCTGCTAATTTTTGTGCATTCATAGATGATGCCGTAGTAGCTGACAGGAGGCAGCACGCCGTTGCGCATTGTTGTGCTCAGGCCGAAAAGCAGTTTTATTCGAGCCATGCAAGGAATAGGCCAGTAGGCCTCGGGATCGATTCCCCTTAGCCCGGGAATGTGCTTGAAGAAGATTGTTTCCATTCTATTGGCTTTTGAGCCTCGATAGCGAGTCAAATCCGGTGTGGATTTGTCCAGAGAGTCAGCCAGCGTATACTGCACCGCGTCCACCTGGCAGTAATAAATACTAGCAACGGGCAGGCGCGCATATGCTTTACGCTCGTTATTGACCAGCATGTATATAAATACATCCGGTATGCTGAGCTGCGGTTCCTTTTTAATGTTTTCCAATAAGAGTGAAACATCTGTCAATTTTTCGCATAGTTGAGAGGCGACTCGGTTCATCTCAATCTGCCTATTCGAATTCGCAGCAGCAATAGCCATTCTGTGAATGGTGTTCAGCTTGTCGAAGATATCTTTGAGCTGCTGGCAGCGCATCGCCTTCCACTGCTTATCCATATCGTTCATGCCCGCCTCCATAGCGGTGCTGCTGGGCACAGGAGTCTGAGACATGCACTGCTGAAGCTCGCAGCAGAGGCTCCTGATGGACAAGAGAACTCGATCCCGAGGCAGTCCCAGCTTGTAGCTCATGACTATCAGACTTTTGCTCCGCTCCCAACTTGCATGCAGATTAACTACGTAATTGTAAAAGTGCATTCGGTAGCGGATATCCTCCCAGCTGCTCTCGATGAGGAAGGCCGGCTTCTCATTGTCCAGCGTTAGGGTTGAGTACGAGTGGCCGCTGAGCAACCGCTGTGTCTTCAAGATCTCCTTGGGATTAATGCTGAATGAGATTGACGGATAGCAGTTCGAATGGGTGGCGGCGCTCATGCTATTGACGCCGTTGTGCCCAATTGAGAGCTCGAACTGGACGGGGCTCTTGGCATCGGCCACAAGAGGCACAGCGCTGATTGTCCCAAACAGTAGGAAGGTGTTGGACCTGGCATACGCCTGTAAGTCTCGCTGCTCCTTGGCGCCAAGCTCGAGATCTCGGATGCCAGTATCGTCCGCGGCGCTCTCGCAGAACTCGCTCTGTAGGCGGACGAATACGCGACCCCGGTAGGCGCAGCCCTCAATAGTGCCGTCGTTCATCTCGCGAATATACTGAATATCAATTTTATCCTCAAACGTGTCCAGAGGCGCGCCGTACATATTAACAAAACAAGGTCCGATTTTTGGCATGAAGCCGTCATCCTTTGACGTCTGCTTTGAGCCATCAGTTTTTTCATGATTTTTTTTACTGACGGCCCCTGCTTCGTGGTGTATTTCATCGGAGCGGCGCCGATTTCCGTCGTAGGTTCGCTCATACAATGACGTTTGCTGCTCAGCACTTTTCGTAGCCATGGAATTAACATTCCGTCTTAGCGCTGTCGCACTCTCCACCGCAATGTCCTGAATGCAAAACGAGTGGCAACAGAGAGGTGTTAAAGACTTTTCGCGGGCAGAGTATAGGTTAAAGTTGAGCTTGGTGCACATAGAAGGCCAAGACACAGTAAGTCGCAGGATTTTTTTAACTTGCAGAGGCTCCGATACAGAATCTGGCAGGAAAATTGGCTCCGTAACCACCGACTTGCCGGCAAAAGATAGCCCCATAGCCACGCTGGTTACCTGGGCGAGGTGCATTGTTGACGATGAATCGATTATGCATGATAATGTGGTTTTGCGAGAAACGATTACTTTATAGTAGCCAGCCTAATACCCTCAGTTCTTTCTTATAAAATAGCTTTCCACCTGGGCTCAATAATCTTAAACGTTAGCGATGTTTGTTACGAGTGATTTCAAACACATTAAAATGTAACCAACTTGCTGGCGACTGTAAAAGCATCTATCCAGCACCCAATCATGCCTTAAATATCGTCCACTCAAACCTTTTGTCCCTTGATATCGTGTGTTGGAATATCCTGCATTACATAAACCGACAGTATGAAGGTAATCTTTAGGAATGCGTAGCCTGAGCAGGTTAGCACAGTAGATTCCAGGTCTTCCACGCTGGAATTATGAGCCAACGGGTCCGGCCATTGAGCTTCCGGCTCGTTGGGGAACACCAGGGCCACGCAGACCTGCAAGAATCCTTTGCACATGGTGGCTGGGTCCTTCGGATCGACAATAGCCAACCAACGGTTGAACATGGACCGATCGCGTTCGCCAGCCACCAGCACGGTGCTGAGCTGGAACTCGCCAATGAGCAGGTTGCGCCTGAACATTCGACTGTTCACCACGCGAAATGTGACATTCTCGCGCAGCAGGGTTTCAACATTGGTCAGGCAGCTAAAATGGAAACTCTCGCCCCAGAATGGCTGATTTGTGCTGCTCGTCTCTCTCTGGGTCCAACGCTTCTGCTTCATAAATAAGACGCACACCTGGTTGATTTTGAGCGAAGCTGAGAAATTATATTCAGTTAAGATAGTATGCTGATATTAGACCCCATTGTCTATAGACACGTAGACAGACTCAACCCCTGGAGAAACGTCTCAACCTATACAGAAACGTAGACCTAACACCCTATAGAAACGTATACTCAACCCCCTACAGAAACGTAGACTCAACCCCTTACAGAAACATATACTCAACCCCCTACAGAAACGTAGACTCAACCTCCTACAGAAACGTAGACTCAACCTCCTACAGAAACATATACTCAACCTCCTACAGAAACGTAGACTCAACCCCCTACAGAAACGTAGACTCAACCCCTTACAGAAACATATACTCAACCCCCTACAGAAACGTAGACTCAACCCCCTACAGAAACATATACTCAACCTCCTACAGAAACGTAGACTCAACCCCCTACAGAAACATATACTCAACCTCCTACAGAAACGTATACTCAACCTCCTACAGAAACGTATACTCAACCTCCTACAGAAACGTAGACTCAACCTCCTACAGAAACGTAGACTCAACCTCCTACAGAAACATATACTCAACCCCCTACAGAAACGTAGACTCAACCCCCTACAGAAACATATACTCAACCTCCTACAGAAACGTAGACTCAACCCCCTACAGAAACATATACTCAACCTCCTACAGAAACGTATACTCAACCTCCTACAGAAACGTATACTCAACCTCCTACAGAAACGTAGACTCAACCTCCTACAGAAACGTAGACTCAACCCCCTACAGAAACATATACTCAACCTCCTACAGAAACGTATACTCAACCTCCTACAGAAACGTATACTCAACCTCCTACAGAAACGTAGACTCAACCCCCTACAGAAACATATACTCAACCTCCTACAGAAACGTATACTCAACCTCCTACAGAAATGTAGACCCAAGCAGCCATGAAAGACCCAGAATAAGTTACTACATAGCTCACTATTTATATCAATTATAATCATATTTAAGGTTTAACCTTGGGTGACACATTGCCGCCCTGAATCTGCCGGCCACGAACGATGCGCACTTTAACAGCAAATTGATGCTCGCCTCGACGCAAATCGTCCCGGATACTGTCAAAAGTCTCTAACAGGATGTTTCGCTTTCGACCAGTGGCTTCCTCGTCTGGCTTGGCCATGGCTCTGGATACCTGTGTCAGCTGCTATAACGCAAACCAAACAAAAAGAAAAAGTAAATTTAAATAAATTAACTGCTCATCTCGTGCATTCTACCGAAAAGAGAGTTTGGCCATAGATATCTCTGAGCTGAGTAAGCATACCAGAAAATGTAACGGACATGTTGAGACATGTTGAGACATCGCATAACTCGTTGTCTATGGCATGGCACCAAAGCAATACTTTCAATGTTTGTTGCCGCATAAGTTCTGAAAATACCTAGGATTGACATCAAGCGCAGGACTTATCCATACACACCATGGCGATAGGTGAAAAAAATCAGACGACACCTGTCTCGCAACCGTCTACAAATAGGACTGGCATGGACCTGATTATGGTGCTGTTCACCATATTCACTGTGCTCAATCTGCTCATGATAATTCTCGTGAGCGCAATGCTAATTCAAAAGAGACGTCTTCAACATCGTCGAAAGCTGGCTTCTCAGAATGGCGATCAAATGTGAGTCCAGACTGGGTTCGCTTTAGTGCCCCAATGCGTATTAAGAAAGCACCCCGACTACTTCCAGTAGAGTACAAAATATACTGGGCGCGCATTTGAAAGTTTTCTACAAACTACTCAAACCAGTCGCTAGAACCAGACCTACATGTAGATCCCGTGTACTTTTGCTTTTTAGCGGCTCCTACAAACTGCGGACGCGAAGCACGCCGAAAATGCCAAAGGTCGAATCAAAGATTCCAATAGCGGAAATCAAGAACCAATCAATGGACAACGTCGACAACACAGTTTCGGAGGATTATTTTATAGACTCGATAAACAGAACGGCGTCAAAAATGGGCAATTATTGACGTTTTTTCTGGTTGTATCAAAAGTACTGTTTCAGCCATCGTATACTGACTTGAAGTTGTAATTTATCTCCTCCTGTAATAATTTATTAAGTCAGTTCTACAAACTTTCCTTTAAATTGTGAGGTTCTCTATTACTAGTAGTCTTAAATGAGGATGTATGACCAACGGCCTTGAGTTGACCTTGAGGCGGATATAAGGCCAATTACCTTGAGTGACCTTGAGAGGGATATAAGACCAACGGCCTTGAGTGACCTTGAGAGGGATACAAGGCCAGACCATGAGTAACCTTGGCGGGATATACGGCCAACGGCCTTGAATGACTCTGGCAGGGATAAAAAGCTAAAAATCTTCGATGACTGGAGCGGATTGAAATTTCAGATTTACTCGCTTTGGTTAACTACGTCGCTTTTCTTTTTCAGGGCTAGCACTTGCATTTACTTTATTAAAAAGTCATTACTGATGTTTTGCGCTCGTAAGCAATGCTAATTTTTTGATCGATATAATATTGTAAGGCATTGCGTAACTAGATGTACTATAAAAATAGATGATAGGTATAAAGATGCTCAATCAATCTGATACTTACTGTCTGGTCTCGAGTACCAGTTTCTGCTTCAAGCCTTAGTAATTTTCAAATGAATGTAACTATTTGGTAAAGCTAAGCTCAAAATGGCTGCACTTAAAGTTTATTAATTACAAAATCATTCTACAGGAGAATTCTGTATCATAATCATAATCCAAAAATTCCTATAATCCATTGTCTGCAATTTTACATAAGAAACTTTGCTTTAATTCCCATAGGGCTTGAGTGACCTTGGGAGCAGAAACTCCAGATTTGAGTCAAATTGCATGTGGGAGTGACATAGCCAGCATTGAGTGACCTTAGGAGTGACAGTATAGCCAGCATTGAGTGACCTTAGGAGTGAAAGTATAGCCAGCATTGAGTGACATTAGGAGTGACAGTATAGCCAGAATTGAGTGACCTTAGGAGTGACAGTATAGCCAGCATTGAGTGACATTAGGAGTGACAGTATAGCCAGCATTGAGTGACCTTAGGAGTGACAGTATAGCCAGCATTGAGTGACCTTAGGAGTGACAGTATAGCCAGCATTGAGTGACATTAGGAGTGACAGTATAGCCAGCATTGAGTGACATTAGGAGTGACAGTATAGCCAGCATTGAGTGACATTAGGAGTGACAGTATAGCCAGCATTGAGTGACCTTAGGAGTGACAGTATAGCCAGCATTGAGTGACCTTAGGAGTGACAGTATAGTCAGCATTGAGTGACTTTAGGAGTGACAGCTTAGCCAGAATTTAGTGACCTCTAAAGCGATAGTAACCGACAGACAAGGAGTGACAGACAGCCAGCCACGAGTGACAAATGTAAAAATCTGACTAAGGAGCCCGAGTTCGCCTTAAAATACATGAGCCATAATTGGATTCTCCAGTTTTTTAGCACTTAACAACAGTTTTCTCAGCTTCTTTACTGTCAAGAAAGCATATGAAGTTAGGAAGTCGCCAGCTTCAGTCGGGCTAGCTTAATTAGTTTAGAAGGCGATTAAATTTCTAGTTCTGTGCTAAGAAACGAAGTAACGCATCTTAAATTGCTTTCAATAAAGCTTTCAGTTTATTGGTCTTTAGTTAGTTGGACTTTCTATCAGCAGTGAGTGACATTTAAATTTACCAAACCGGCTGAAGTTGCTGGTATTTTTTCGTAGGCTTCGATAAGAAGGAAATTTTGACAGCATGTTGCGTATTGTCTGGGCGCAGGCGCCCAGAATAAAAGCCGACCACCAGCGCTTCTCTTCTTCATCAAGATTGACTGAGCAAGTTGTTTAAGCCCTGTTGCGCATTTAGGGCACGCAGTCGTAAATCAGTCGGCGTAAACACAAGTATCTACCTATAGCTAAAGGGAATTAAGAGCCTTCAGGTATGGTGGGGAGGATTGAAGCGCCCCTACCGGCTTTGGCAACGCTGGGGCGGGCTGACAAAGCTTCAAAGCCATAGCGATACGAAAGAATTGAAAGTTTGCCTCCATCGTTCCCCTCTAATGCTCCCGAATTCCGCATTCCCCAATGCCTGACATTTTCCTCTAGACCGCTTTGGCTCCCTTCACCCCACACCAGCGGATTCTTCGCTCTTCCCCTAAACCGAAGGGAAGCTGGTTTGGGGGGGGGGTTAGAAAGAAAGGAACTGTCCATAAATGGAAAGGTAAAGGTTAGACATGGAAGATTCTGGAAGTTTTCCGCGGGGTCATTCGCTCGCGGAGAGCGGGGGGAAGGTGAAGCAGCCAAAACGTCTCTAGACTATCGATCGGGACAGCACCGAATCCGTACAGCATGGCGCTGCTGCTGCTGCTGCTGCATTTTGCAGAGCCGGAAACGAAGAGCGGTTCTAGCATTGGAAGATATGCTGAACGTATCCAGGAGGATTCGGAGCGGGCGTTACGACCGAGGGTCAGACCATTTCTACCCGATGTCACTGTGCGCTGGAACCAGTCTGCCACCAACCCCCTACTTTAGACCGAACCCGCTCCGGATCCATGCAGTTGCTTTTTTCGTTTATTCTCGGCCGCTCCCTCATTTTATCTGTCCGGGCCCGACTCTCTGCTATAAGATCAGCCAACGGAACATCGAGAGCTTGATAATTTCTGCGCTCGCTGGCCTTTTCGATTCTTAAGTTAGTTTTACCAACGAATTCTTTCGCCTGAAGTGTATTTTTTTGATCTGCGAACGTACTGAGTAGCTCGCGCAGTCATGGCTAATCGAGTTCAGGACTATGGAATGGATGTAGTTATCAACAGGAAGGTGAGAAGGCCATATTGTACGATTTCAATTATGCATTGAGATTACGTTTGCGCCACAAGTCTAGTTTTCGGAAATGAAGGAAATGAAGTAAAAGCTGATGAAACCAGTGAAAGCTTGATGTCGAGTTTCAGTACTATTGAGAAATTATCTAAAAAAGTAGACAACAGTTGAAAGCCCCAGAAATTTGCTTTGATTTGCAGCTCAACGCCAAGTACGAGCCCGAGGCTGAGCGCGAGGTGATCGGCTGGATCAACGCCCTGGTTCCCGGGGCGAACATTCAACCTGGCCGGGAGAATGTTTACTACAGCCTGCGCAGCGGCATCGTGCTCATCCAGCTCATGGAGTCGGTGCTCAACCAGACTCCGAGTCTGACTCCGGAGGCGCAGCGAATTCGCCGGCCAATTGTGTATTCGACAATGAGCGCCCCGTTCAAGCAGATGGAGAACATCGAGGTGAGGGGATCAGTTTGGACTTTGGATATTAGTCATCGTGGGGCCAGCAGTCTGAATCACCAGTTATTGACTGATGGACCTTAGGGTTTAATTAATCACAGCTGCTTTTAATGGATCTAGATTTTCCTCAAAATCTTAATTTCCAGGTTTTTCTGAACTGTGCAATGGCCTACGGTGTCCCAAAGGCCAGTCTGTTCCAAACTGTCGACCTCTACGAAGGTCGAAACATGGCCCAGGTGTTAAACACGCTGCTTCAGCTTGGAACTGAGGTACGACTTTTACTAGCCTGGCTTCTGCTCCAAACATCCACTCCAAACATCCACTCCAAACATCCACTCCAAACATCCGCTTCAACATCCGCTTCAAAATCCGCTCCAAACATCCGCTTTGATCAACATCCGTCTCCAAACATTCGCTTTGATCAACATCCACTCCAAAAATCCGCTTTGATCAACATCCGTCTCCAAACATCCGCTTCAAAATCTGCCTCCAAACATCCGCTTCAGCATCCGCAACAAACATTTGCTTCAACATCCGCCTACAAACATCCACTTCCTGCTTCTTCTTCCAGTGCCAACGCCACGGCATACGCGGCCCCGTGTGCGGACCCCGTCCCACCTACAAGAATGCGCGCCAGTTCACCGCCGAGCAGCTGCGCTCCTCCGAGGGCATCATCAGCCTGCAGGCTGGCACCAACAAGTGCGCCAGCCAGAAGGGTGGGTCTAATTTTGCTAGATGAGTTACTCAATAGTTTCTACACAAGCAGACGCAATGCTTTAAGGGGCCAGGCGAGTAATTATCAGTGGGTTAAATTCGAGGGTTATGCCCCTAAAAATTCTTCCACAGGCATGTCCATGGGCGGCCAGCGGCACATCGCGGACATTCGCTGCGACGAGATGACGCCAGAAGGCAACGCGGTCATCGGCCTGCAGATGGGCACCAACAAGTGCGCCAGCCAGAAAGGTGAGTTCCGCGCCGCCGACTTGAACTCCTTGATAATTGCCGATATGTAGCGTAAATAACTTTACAAAGCAGAAATCCTGGGGCAGAAGTCTCACGCCACAACTCCTGGTTTGATTCATTTGGTGCGTGTGCTCAAAATTCGGCCGGGAAGTTGTCATGTGATTCACAGCTATGAGGGCCCAGCGTCCCAAGGCACAGAGAGTGTACATGCCTGACGATTAGAAAGTCAGGGCCGATGTACACCCTGTGTGAGCGTGTGTGAGTGCGTGCCTGCGTACAGTATTGACGCGCTCGCATGTGCTCAGGAGTCAGCGGAACGGCCAGAACTGCCTCAGCGCGCTGGCTGTGGAACCGATGTCGCTAAAGCGTTGCGCCAAGGTGGCCCACAACCCTCATTCCAAATATTACGCGTATTAAGCAAAAACCTTTTATATATGAGCTGACATAAACTATAAGTGTTCTAAATTCTGGGAGAATATTGGCATTTTTTCTATTGTGTCTTTGAAGAAATCTTAATTCATTGAACAAATTCGTACTTAGGCATGTCCATGGGTGGCCAGCGGCACATCGCGGATATCCGCTGCGACAACATGACGCCAGAGGGCAGCGCAGTCATCGGCCTGCAGATGGGCACCAACAAGTGCGCCAGCCAAGCCGGCATGTCCATTGGTGGTCAGCGGCACATTGCGGACATTCGGTGAGGGCGTTTCCCCATTGATTACGTATAGCTTTTCTGTCATAGTGACTTTTCGTATGTAGCTCACTCCCAAGTAGCTCACTCCCAAGTAGCTCACTCCCAAGTAGCTCACTCCCAAGTAGCTCACTCCCAAGTAGCTCACTCCCAAGTAGCTCACTCCCAAGTAGCTCACTCCCAAGTAGCTCACTCCCAAGTAGCTCACTCCCAAGTAGCTCACTCCCAAGTAGCTCACTCCCAAGTAGCTCACTCCCAAGTAGCTCACTCCCAAGTAGCTCACTCCCAAGTAGCTCACTCCCAAGTAGCTCACTCCCAAGTAGCTCACTCCCAAGTAGCTCACTCCCAAGTAGCTCACTCCCAAGTAGCTCACTCCCAAGTAGCTCACTCCCAAGTAGCTCACTCCCAAGTAGCTCACTCCCAAGTAGCTCACTCCCAAGTAGCTCACTCCCAAGTAGCTCACTCCCAAGTAGCTCACTCCCAAGTAGCTCACTCCCAAGTAGCTCACTCCCAAGTAGCTCACTCCCAAGTAGCTCACTCCCAAGTAGCTCACTCCCAAGTAGCTCACTCCCAAGTAGCTCACTCCCAAGTAGCTCACTCCCAAGTAGCTCACTCCCAAGTAGCGCACTCAATGATAGTTAAATTGACTCCATCGTTCATTTTAACTGACAATAGTCAACTTGTTTTTTTATTCTCAGCTGCGACCAGATGACGCCGGAGGGCTCTGCCGTCATCGGCCTGCAGATGGGTCTCGGCCAGAAGCAGGGGGCCAACCAGAGCGGCATGTCGTTCGGCGGCATCCGTCACATCGCCGACGGCCGCGTTAGCGAGGGCAGCAAAGAGGGCGCCTCGGTCATTGGCCTGCAGATGGGGCCGGGACAGGGCCAGGTGGCCAGCCAGAGTGGCATGACCTTCGGAGGCCAGCGCCACATCCTTGACTCACATTGAGCATCGAGTCCGAGTCTGAAGAAATAGAGGAAGCGGACTGTGACGACGGAGTAGAGAGTTGAAGTAAACAGTGGAGCAGAGAGCTGATTGCACAGTCAGTCGGGTGAGCAGTGATAGCAGACTGGATGGAGCAAGTTCGTAGAGTCCGAAAAACGAAGAATTCTGGGAAAGTGCGCTTTTTTTGTTGCTTTTGCGTCTCCTAAGTTTATATTTTCTTTTTCGATTTTTAACAATCGCTTCTACTCAGTTTGTGCGTTTCAGCTTTTTTTGCAAGGCCAAGGAAGTTGATCAAGTCTGGCAAAGATTTTCGGGTATAAAGATTTCTGTCTAGTATTTGCGTCTGCTTGCTATAAGTAGTATTATTTGCAGCTTTAGCGCGCTTTCTTAATATTTCGTATTAAGTTAGAATGCCATTTCATGTGGCAGCAAATCTTAGTTTTTTGCAACTCCTACTACTGTATTCCGTTTAGGAAGCGAATTAATGCGGTTAGCAACTGTTCACTCTGCGCTACTTCCTAAGATTTTTGTTCATCTTTTTCAAGCTAAAAAGTTAGAGCGTTTTAAAAATCGCATATTTATTTACCAGCAATCTTAGTCGCTGTTTTAATATTTAAAAAACAAAACTATTCCTCAGTATACGCGAGTTGATAAGTTTGCATATTTTATCTGTTAGTTTTTTGTCCAGTGCGATTTGCTTGAAACTGTTGCCCGATATACTGCATGCGAGTATTTTGAGCATCAGTTTAGCGGATCTCTGGCTTATCGCCTGACAGTGCCTTAATACACATGTCCGTGTGGGTGAACACAATGCTCTCTGCAATTCTATAGCTCGAAAATTTGTGCGTATTCATTCAGTAAGCTACAATTAAGTAACATGTGTTCCCACGCTGACTGCATGTCCAAACCTGCTGTACTCAAGCTGACGTAACTATCCGTTTAAAAGCCTTTTACATGCTGCTATACGATGCAAAAACAGAATTTCATCATTTAATAGCTATTCGATAGGTTTTTAGTGCACTGCTGTCTAATATATGAAATCTTGCGGCAACTCATGTACTGTAGTGTAGGCTCGTATGGACTTCATTTGGTTTTTAAAATTTCATTTCAACACGTTGATAGTTACTTAGCGTAGCAACTCCTTATAGGCGAGTCTGTGTGGAAAGAGGAGCTGACTCATCATTGTTGGTTGGGAAACAGTGCTGACCCATCATTGTTGGTTGGGAAACGGAGCTGACCCACCATTTTTGGTTGGGAAACAGTGCTGACCCATCATTGTTGGTTGGGAAACGGAGCTGACCCACCATTTTTGGTTGGGAAGCAGAGCTGACCCATCATTGTTGGTTGGGAAATAGAGCTGACCCATCATTGTTGGTTGGGAAATGGAGCTGACCCACCATTGTTGGTTGGGAAATAGAGCTGACCCATCATTGTTGGTTGGGAAACAGTGCTGACCCATCATTGTTGGTTGGGAAACGGAGCTGACCCACCATTTTTGGTTGGGAAGCAGAGCTGACCCACCATTTTTGGTTGGGAAGCAGAGCTGACCCATCATTGTTGGTTGGGAATCGGAGCTGACCCATCATTGTTGGTTGGGAATCGGAGCTGACCCATCATTGTTGGTTGGGAAGCAGAGCTGACCCATCATTGTTGGTTGGGAAACGAAGCTGACCCATCATCGTTGGTTTAGAAACAGAGCTGACCCATCATTGTTGGTTTAGAAACAGAGCTGACCCATCATTGTTGGTTGGGAAATAGAGCTGACCCATCATTGTTGGTTGGGAAATGGAGCTGACCCATCATTGTTGGTTGGGAAATGGAGCTGACCCACCATTGTTGGTTGGGAAATGGAGCTGACCCATCATTGTTGGTTGGGAAATGGAGCTGACCCACCATTGTTGGTTTAGAAACGGAGCTGACCCATCATTGTTGGTTGGGAAATGGAGCTGACCCATCATTGTTGGTTGGGAAACGGAGCTGACCTGCACCATTGTTGGTTGGGAAATAGAGCTGACCCATCATTGTTGGTTGGGAAATGGAGCTGACCCATCATTGTTGGTTGGGAAGCAGAGCTGACCCATCATTGTTGGTTGGGAAATGGAGCTGACCCACCATTGTTGGTTGGGAAACGGAGCTGACCCATCATTGTTGGTTTAGAAACAGAGCTGACCCATCATTGTTGGTTTAGAAACAGAGCTGACCCATCATTGTTGGTTGGGAAACGGAGCTGACCTGCACCATTGTTGGTTGGGAAATAGAGCTGACCCATCATTGTTGGTTGGGAAATGGAGCTGACCCATCATTGTTGGTTGGGAAATGGAGCTGACCCATCATTGTTGGTTGGGAAATGGAGCTGAGCCACCATTGTTGGTTGGGAAGCAGAGCTGACCCATCATTGTTGGTTGGGAAATGGAGCTGACCCACCATTGTTGGTTGGGAAGCAGAGCTGACCCATCATTGTTGGTTGGGAAGCAGAGCTGACCCACCATTGTTGGTTTAGAAACGGAGCTGACCCATCATTGTTGGTTGGGAAATGGAGCTGACCCATCATTGTTGGTTGGGAAATGGAGCTGACCCATCATTGTTGGTTGGGAAATGGAGCTGACCCATCATTGTTGGTTGGGAAATGGAGCTGACCCACCATTGTTGGTTGGGAATCGGAGCTGTCCCATCATTGTTGGTTGGGAAATGGAGCTGAGCCACCATTGTTGGTTGGTAATCGGAGCTGTCCCATCATTGTTGGTTGGGAAATGGAGCTGAGCCACCATTGTTGGTTGGTAATCGGAGCTGACCCATCATTGTTGGTTGGGAATCGGAGCTGACCCATCATTGTTGGTTGGGAAATGGAGCTGACCCACCATTGTTGGTTTAGAAACGGAGCTGACCCATCATTGTTGGTTGGGAAATGGAGCTGACCCATCATTGTTGGTTGGGAAATGGAGCTGACCCATCATTGTTGGTTGGGAAACGGAGCTGACCCATCATTGTTGGTTGGGAAACGGAGCTGACCCATCATTGTTGGTTGGGAAATAGAGCTGACCCATCATTGTTGGTTGGGAAATGGAGCTGAGCCACCATTGTTGGTTGGGAAATGGAGCTGAGCCACCATTGTTGGTTGGGAAATGGAGCTGACCCACCATTGTTGGTTGGGAAGCAGAGCTGACCCATCATTGTTGGTTGGGAAGCAGAGCTGACCCACCATTGTTGGTTTAGAAACGGAGCTGACCCATCATTGTTGGTTGGGAAATGGAGCTGACCCATCATTGTTGGTTGGGAAATGGAGCTGACCCATCATTGTTGGTTGGGAAATGGAGCTGACCCATCATTGTTGGTTGGGAAATGGAGCTGACCCACCATTGTTGGTTGGGAATCGGAGCTGTCCCATCATTGTTGGTTGGGAAATGGAGCTGAGCCACCATTGTTGGTTGGTAATCGGAGCTGACCCATCATTGTTGGTTGGGAATCGGAGCTGACCCATCATTGTTGGTTGGGAAATGGAGCTGACCCACCATTGTTGGTTTAGAAACGGAGCTGACCCATCATTGTTGGTTGGGAAATGGAGCTGACCCATCATTGTTGGTTGGGAAACGGAGCTGACCCATCATTGTTGGTTGGGAAACGGAGCTGACCCATCATTGTTGGTTGGGAAATGGAGCTGAGCCATCATTGTTGGTTGGGAAACGGAGCTGACCCATCATTGTTGGTTGGGAAACGGAGCTGACCCATCATTGTTGGTTGGGAAATAGAGCTGACCCATCATTGTTGGTTGGGAAATGGAGCTGAGCCACCATTGTTGGTTGGGAAATGGAGCTGAGCCACCATTGTTGGTTGGGAAATGGAGCTGAGCCACCATTGTTGGTTGGGAAATGGAGCTGAGCCACCATTGTTGGTTGGGAAATGGAGCTGAGCCGTGCAATCCGTTATCATCTCAGCCACCTGGCCATGAAATCTAAAAAATGTATAGAAAGAAAGCCACAGCGTTTTCCTGCGAGCGTTGAAAAATAACTTGAATAAATTGCTATTTAATATAGTTGTCTTTTTTATTAGGCTGAGACGGTTCGCTTAGAAAAACAGCTTTTCATTGCACCCTGTCAAGTACCAAAGTAAAAGTTCATAAATAGCGAGCGATGTTCTGCAACACAACACGATGCTTTTATCTGAATATTTAGACGAAATGGTGGAACAAGAATTCAAAAATCCTAGTTTGGACAATTCAAACAAAATATAATAGATACTAGTGATTTGATAAATATTGACTACATTGAATAACGCTTTTACATTGCATACTACACTGGACATAAAGAAGCATATCAGCATAGTAAACGAATAGGGCACATGGATACCTAACTTAAGTTTATTTATTTAAATTTACCAAAATTTGTATCACACAAGGGCACAACAACAGCTGAGAGGGTTTACTTAAAAAGCCCCATTTTATTGCAAAACTCGCCGGAATTTTCTGTTTTAGCAATAAAAATAATGTACAATCACATTGTACAATAACTTTTTGTACAATTTTTATCTGCTGCTTTAAATGACAGTTAAAGTTAATTTTAGACTAATAAATAATCGAAATCAACTACCAATTTCATGTATTGTGGTAACTGTTGTTTTCAATTTTACACTAAAAAGCAAAAAAATCAAAATCGATTTTTTTCTTCAAGTAATTTATAGTTTGTTAATTTTAAACTAATTTATTCAATTCAAAAACCGAAAGAGAATAGCAATTCCTTAATTTAAGATTAACAAAAATGGAAATCAACCACCAATTTCATGCCTCACGGTAATTTTCAATTTAAACTAATAAACATTAAAATCAACTATCAATGTCATTTCTATAATTAATTAAGTTCAGTGTTTCAAATTTAAACTAATGAAATTAATTAACGTAATGAATGAAACGTACTTGTTAAAATCTTTCACTCAATGCTGTGTGCCGTATAGTCTGGGTTGGTAGGATTTGGTTCAACTTTGCGCACAAGTGTTTCAAACGCTACAGTTAAATCAACAATCAAGGTAGCTATAAGAGTTGGAAATATGCATATTTGTCAGTCTAGCAGTGCGGTACAAGCTGGCAGATGGATTATAGTACTTAGTTATTACTGAATAGAATTCAGTTGCTTTTACTGTTTTAACAAAGGGCGTGCTTCTCGTGCGATACGAAAAGCAAAACAAGGTAAAAAACGTAAAAATTCAATTCGCTTCATAAATAAATGGCAGAGAACTAGAGAACACAAACAATAATAATCATTGTACAATAAGAGAATAAGCAATGTAGTAGATTAACAAACTGGGGCTGTAATATATTGCGTTATACCGCACATGAAATACAAAAAAGGCAGCTTACACGCAGAGAATTTTAAGCAGCGGCCATGGAGACAGATTGTTAGCAGCTTTTGACTAAACTGAGGATCTAGCTGAGCTGGCAAAAGCAATTCTATAAATTTTATATATATACGAGCGATAGATAGAGGAAGCTGCGGGAGAAAAATATCCGCTACATTCGTAGCAGTAGGCAATTCCAAATCCTATATTGTTACTAGTAGTAGGAATTATTATTAAAAAAGCGCCAGAAATTTCTTTGTGAAGAATAATGGGTCGATGACCAGCCAACACGAGTTAGTTTGAACAAGGACCACTAGAAGTAAGGACCCTTTTATCAGGACGAAACACCGGCGTTCTATGGATAATTTTTAAGGCCCGATTTCGCTTAAACTGCATAGCGAGATAGAAACCTATCTTTCATCGATTTAAACCACAGATACTGGAATAACTAGATGGGCCACTCAGCACATTTGCGTGTAAGCTACTTTCAGTTCAGTAGCAAGTTAAACAGAAGCATTTAATGATTTTAAAGCCAAGACTTATTTATTGGCTCCTACCCCCCCAGCTTAAACCTTCCAACCGTTTAAGCTACCCCCCGCCTGCCACCCAATTTTTATTGTCTTTCTCTCGGACTTCCACCCTAAAGCTGCCATGTACACTTCAGTGGACTGGCCAATGTACATTACTGCTGAATCAATTAGCAAGTTGTTTACGCCTGCAAGCTTGGTCTTCTAAACTTATCAGAGTCGTTTCAGCTGCCTTAACTGTTAAAAATAGCTTATGTATTCTTCTTTGCTACTGAACTGAAAGTAGAAAGCCTTTTTACCAAGCATATATACCTGAGTGGCCCATCTAGATTCTAGTATCCGTGTTTTAAACTTAGGAAAGATGTCACATAACTTCTAGTGGTCCTGACATTTTAAAATCGCTAAGGTCAAGTTGGTTGCTTTTTAAAAGAGAAAGTCTCTTGAAAACAGTCTGTTGGGACAATGACGCTATGTCATTGTGATATAATGCGCTATGTTGCGCATGATGCGCTATGTAGAAGTCCATACTACATAGAGATTCTCACTATTATTGCCCATACTTTAGAAGCAGGTTGATTTCTAAACTTACATACTAAGTACTTGCATTGCTCGGCTGAACTTGTCTTAGCTATCCCCCATACGTACTTGGATTTTGTTTAAACGTGCAGTGCAACAGCGGAAAATAAGTTTATAGCAAACTAATAGCCGATCTCGTAAGCTGCATTTCGAGCCAGTGAAGCAGTTATTTAGCCAAGGGGGTGGAATTTCCTTTGCGAATTGGATTATGTAAAGATTAAAAAGCTAAACATTTTCAGCAACTATCAAGCGCCTACATTGCTAATGCTCATTCTAACGTAACAATATACAGTTTTTCGTGTACTTTACGGTATTATTATTGTAGAAAGATCACCATAAAGGTGTAGATAGAGGTCTTGAAATGGAGGTGGGGTGGTAATCCAATGTACACACGACAATCGTACACACTTAAATGAACGACTAAACGTACATACACACAATGTACGTAGCAATCAATGTTAAGATGGCTGGGGAGGGTAAGAAAATAAAGATTGTAGATTGCGTAGGGTAACGGGAGTAGGAGGGCGGCAGGGGCAGGGAGGTAGGACCACCGAGGCCCATGCCAAAGACCACTTGTAATCTATATTAGGGAAACATTACACCGTCCTATTTTTAGATGATTTTGAACTCCCAGCTCATTAGTCTTTATACTCTAGCCCTTATAAGGAGGCTTGTCATATTGTAGATGTAGATTCTGATTCCAGAACCAGAATCATAGTATAGCTTTTCAGCGGCGGAGTTTAGTTTTTTAGTCAATTTAGATTAGTGCTAAATTTAAATTAGTGCACTTATCATCCGCATCCAGGCGCGGCACAATTTCGAAATAGATTTCGTCACGGGTTAATAACAGACATTAGACCGAACGAGGCTAGAGCTGGCTTAACTGACGGAACAAGACCAAAGCGATGGCAATGACAGCAGTTGAGCCCGACACCCGGCCTGTGCCGCCGCCGCCGCCGCCGTCTCCAGTCGCCTGTCTCTCCTGGCCGACGGCGTTGCCGCTGGAGGTGCCGCTGGAGGTGCCGCTGGAGGTGCCGCTGGAGGTGCCGCTTTCTCCGCTAGTAGCTGCGCTGTTTTTTGTCGAGTCCACTGTTTTTTTATATGGATGGGGAAAATCGGATGCCTATGTTAAACCATAAATTCGGGCATTTGCCAGCATGCCTGCCAGTAACAATTGACTGGTAGCAATTCGAAAAAACTAGAATTTTACAGTTTAGCTGCAAATTTCCTACAACAGCACTATTGGGTCACTGACAGTCAATTGTCACTGGCAGTAACTGGCAGTCAATTGTCACTGGCAGTCAATTGTCACCAACAGTCAATTGTCACTGGCAGTAACTGGCAGTCAATTGTCACCAACAGTCAATTGTCACTGGCAGTAACTGGCAGTCAATTGTCACTGGCAGTCAATTGTCACTGGCAGTAACTGGCAGTCAATTGTCACTGGCAGTCAATTGTCACTAGCAGTCAATTGTCACTGGCAGTAACTGGCAGTCAATTGTCACCAACAGTCAATTGTCACTGGCAGTAACTGGCAGTCAATTGTCACTGGCAGTCAATTGTCACTAGCAGTCAATTGTCACTGATAGCCAATTGTCACTGGCAGTCAATTTTCACTGACAGTCAATTGTCACTGATAGCCAATTGTCACTGATAGCCAATTGTCACTGACAGTCAATTGTCACTGATAGCCAATTGTCTCTGACAGTCAATTGTCACTGATAGCCAATTATCACTGATAGCCAATTGTCACTGGCAGTCAATTGTCACTGACAGTCAATTATCACTGATAGCCAATTGTCACTGATAGCCAATTGTCACTGGCAGTCAATTGTCACTGGCAGTAACTGGCAGTTAATTGTCACTGGCAGTCAATTGTCAGTAGAAGGCATGAGGGGGCTTTTGGGACAAAATTTTTCACATCCTCCATAATCCCATTAAATCCATCCATATTATCCCTGACAGAATCAGAAAAAAAGGGGGGTCGCACCTGCTCACAAAACCTCCTCCATAATCCCATTAAATCCATCCATATTATCCCTGACAGAATCATGAAAAAGGGGAGGGGCCGCACTTGCTCCGAAAACTTCGAACATAATCCCATTAAATCCATCCATATTATCCCTGACAGAATCAGAGCAGGTGTCCACTGATACCTGTTATGCTCACTGTGGACACCTGTTATGCTCACTGACACTGACATAATCCACTATCATCCACCCAGAAACAATCAGAAAATAATCTGTATTCTTCTCCCCACATTCAATTTGCAACACGAAACCAGATCCCTAAGACTTTAAATTATCAGCGCAGGGTCCTTACCCTTTGAAAAAAAATTAAATTCTCAATAAAAATGTTTCCAGTTGTCTCTCCAGGTTCTTATTATACTCAGCCTAATCCATTGTACAAATCCAAGTACCGATGCAAACTTGAATGCAGCGAGTACATGAGAAAATATTGGCCTGACGTTGATATCAATGTCCCTAATATTAATCAAGCTCTCCAAAGACACTGGTTTCATAAGTATGGAGTAACCTACGTAAAAGATTACGACAGCTACTATAACTTTGCAGAAATCATTAGGCAGTTGCGTTAAAAAACCGAAAAACCAAAAGGCCAAAAGGCCAAAAGGCCAAAAAGGCCAAAAGGCCAAAAAGGCCAAAAGGCCAAAAGGCCAAAAAGGCCAAAAGGCCAAAAGGCCAAAAAGGCCAAAAGGCCAAAAGGCCAAAAGGCCGAAATCGTTTTCATTTTGGCCTTGCGCGAGGCCGAAATCGTTTGCATTCTGGCCTTCCCTCGAGACGGAATTCTTCCTCGGCTGGGCTCAGTTAAAGTGAAAATCTCTCTCCCCCACGCGCGCTGCGCCCACACACATACACTCCCCTCTCCCCCGCGCACCCGACGCCCGCGCCCACAAACTGTCAGAATGGGGTAAGAGATTTTGAGTACACATGCGCGCATTTTTTCATACCACTCTATTCTCTGCAAGCATACTTAAAAGGGAACGCATTTTCTCACATTCTCTCAATGATCAACGTCAATACAAACTCTTCACCGTTGAAATCAACACCCACCCCATCTTCAGTCTCAAACTGTAGCACAATCTCGTGAATCTCCTTATTACTCAATACAACTCTTTTCACTGGATTTGGTTTCTCTACCACCATCTGTCCTCCAGCTACAGAGTTGGAGATGTTGTACAAAATATTAGTTCGCTTTCCCTTAAATACCCAATCAAGACTGAGATTAGTTCTGATTAGAATATTCAAACCCTTTACAATGTCTGCTATATTGGGTGCTAAGAACAAACCGCGTACACTTTCCCGGGCCATGATAACGGCCCCCGTCGCTTGAGTGGCGGTCCGCGCCGCGGATTCTGCCTTATAAACTTTCTTCTCGAATCCTAATTCCCTATACCAAGTGTCATCTTTAAACTCAACCTCCGCATTTTTGTGAACTTGCATGACCACTCTCATTACAGTGAGATCATAGGATAGTTTGACAGGGAACGTTTTTTATCTGGCTTACTCGCATCAGGTGTCTCAAAATGGCCTCTTTTAGTAAAAACGTTTTCTAGAAAGTAATTGTAGTATCCACACTTTGCGTGCTAACAGGGAATACCACAGGTTCTGCTGCTGCACCTTTCCATTTGTAATAAAACTTATTATTTGCTGCCGACACATTGGGAACGTTTGACCAACCAGTGAAGTCGTTAAGATAGACATGATAATTAGCACCTGGATCCAGGCTAATCGCCTGCTCTAATTTTTGAATAAATATCCCGTTTGAGTCATTAATTCGCCCAGTTATTGTAATAGGAATGCTCTCCTTGGAGTGCGAAATAATATTATTTAGTCTTTCAGCAATCGCTTCCATTTTTTGTCCTAAAAAAATATTTAAACTTTACTGGATGAATTGTTGATCATGTTAAGCTTCACCTTCCTCTCAAATGCATAGATAATGTACAAGTCCACGGGTGTTGCGTCAGTCCTCTCAATGTTAGTCACGATATTCACAGGGCTGTTATCAGTAGGCATTTGTCTGGCAGACACATCAGCGCCAAACATTGGATATAGAGTTCCATATTGAAGAGCAGTGATAGCAATTCCATTGTTCTCTTTCACAGCCAAGTCGACCAACTCGCTGTAAAATTTGCTAATCTTGTTCTGACTGAAATTCCATTTTGTGGCAGTGCAGGGTAAAGATTATCACTGATTTCATGCTGAATGGACCGCACGTCTCCATGCATGTAGCGTATAATGCTATTTGGGTTTCTCATGTTAATAATAATATACCTTGGATTGCTGCATGATCCCTCTTTGATGCAGATGTTTGTTCTAGTTTCGTTTCGCTCATCTCGACACATGTAGGCCGTGTATGCAACATCAATGTCCTTCTCTATTGCCTTAAGATAATCTGCTTTTAGTGCAGTCTTTGGCTCAATGACTTCCAAATACAGCTCGATTCCGGTTAGCTTCACTCCATCCTAGTGTGGTCCGCCCCAGTCCACAACACTCTACTGCGATCATCTCTAGTCATCTTAAAGGTGTAGCTAAAGTTACTAGTCAGTCGATTAAATGTATTACAGAATCCACTCATAAATCTCAGTGGTACAAATACATCAACAGACCGATACAGCGGGTTTTAGCAGCATCATCAGCACCTTGCAATGCATAGTTGTATCTCTTCTTCCTCTTTTTATAGCCACTGTCATTGATGTCTCCTTCTTTTTCATCTGCAATAAAACCCGCACCACTTCCCAACTGAATAAAATCAGGATTCTCGATCAAACAATGAGCGTCATAGACAATTCCAAAGTTGGCGATTCGCTCCAACTCTGTGCTCCCATTCGATACACTAAACTCCTTGAACATGTACGCCCAAAAGTTACTGATCAGAGCCACATCCGCATCATGCTTGTCAACGTTAGCACGAGCCGCATCCGCACCACCCTTTGTCTTGAATTGAAATGTCATATGGAAGCCGCTCTTAAACTGTGCACACTAACCAAAGACGAACATCCATTGTATGTGAATGTCAGTGTTTGGCCAGGACCAAGATTAGTTTCATTCTGATTTTCCTGACTGGGAACTCTTACCTGAGTCGCTTTGATTGTGCTATCATCACTCAAAATAGGCTTGTTAATTTTGTAGAAAACTGGTGTCAGTGGGTCGTTCATTTTTTAACTAAAAATAAAATAAAATAAGAAATGAAGCGAAAAGTACACAGCAGATATCTGAATTGGAGAAGCTAGCACAAGCAGAGAAACGAGTTACCGGGCTAATAAATAAGGAGCAACAATCCTACAATGAGTTTGTCCAAGCAGCACAGAGTTTCATAAACCCGGGTATGGAGAAGCTAAGAAAAATATTGATCAGGTCAAAGAAACTATCGACGACATACAGGAAACCCAGGTGCAAAAGGCTTTGGGCAAAATTCCAGAAGCACCACAGATACAACCGCAACGACAGATACAGCCGCAACTACAACAATCACAACCACAACAACCACAACCACAACAACAGCAACTAAAAGTGACAGATAACATTTTTGGACCAGTAGAGCGTGTAGAACATGATGGGAAATATGTATTTGGAATAAGTATGTGGAGAAAAAATATTTATAATGAACCAGTGGAATATTATATCGACATAAATAAGAAACATATTTCTGTTGTCAAAGGCTCGGAAACTAAGAGCATTCCTTTCACAGAAACCTTACTGAATTTTATGACCAAGAACCAAGAGAGAATCTCGGACAAACAGCTAAAGAACTACAGAGATCTAGTGACTTTTTCTCTTGCTAGAGATATAGAAATACTAAAGGTCCCAGAAGTTCTGAAACACATGTACGATGGCGGTGTCAACCTGACTAATTCAAAAAGTACAAGCACTTTAAACAATGGTTTGGTTTGCCAGATCAGGGGAAGTCATTGATCAGATGAAATATCTAGAACAACAACAGCAACCGCCACAACAGCAGCAACATTCCACAGAAGAACAAGTACTTAGTCAACTCGAGCAGTTAGACCCTTTGAAAGTAGCTGAATATAAAAATGATCACCCAGATGCCTGGCAACTCTTAGAACAACACTCTCCAGATCGAATGAACAGAATCAAGCAAAGAGTTTTCACACCTCAACAAAGACAGGCGCCACATGACAGTTCCATCTCTGAAAGTGAGCAGTCTTTTGCATCACCTCCCCAGCAGCCACAAGCCCAACCAACTCCACAACCTCAAGACCAACCGCCTTCAACTGGAAAAGGAATAGCTGAAATCTACAAGCGAGTAGCGGTTCTTCTAGGAGCAGCAAAGACCGGAATGAAAGATGAGAATAGAAAAGAGTTCGTTCACATCCTCAATAAAATGCTTGAGAGAAAATACATCGATAAGAGGGCGAGAGAGCTTCTGCTTTCGCGGTTCAACAAAAAATAATTTATTTCAAGTAAAAATGCCACTTATTTTCGAAAAAACTTTTTTTTCGAGAAAAGACTTTTTCCTGCAGGCCACTATCCAAGAAAAGAACGCTCAGGGAACGGTCTTGCCGATTTGATCGCTCAGGGGGCCAAGATTTTTAAGGTCATTGGAGAGAACAAAGAGAACATCAAGAACGTTGCCGAAGCGGCTGGCAGTGTAGCCACAGCAGCCAAAAAGATAAAGGATACTGTAACACCTAAACAAGAGATTCAACCGCTGGCTCCGCTGGCCCCAAATCCAGACAATGTGGACCCTGCAGTCTATGAGAAGATGAGAGCTAGCATTAAAAAGGAAGCGGTTTCAAATTTGACTAAAGGGTACTTTCAAGGGTACAAGACATGTAAGAGTATAAGACTAGTCCTGAAATGACACATCTAAGTCCCAAAATGACACATCTAAGTCCCAAAATGACACATCTAAGTCCCAAAATGACACATCTAAGTCCCAAAACGACACATTCAAGTCCCGAAATGACACATCTTCTAAATGATTTATTATTTAATTTTTTTTCATCATAGAAAAAATGGACTTTCAAACGACTTCAATCCTCACTGGACGCGTAATCAGATTAAGTTTTCTCATCACGAGTCAATCCCGAGTCACTTCAGATGCATTGTTGTTGGTTCATCAGGTTCAGGTAAAACATTCAGAGTCTTTAACATGCTTCTTAGACCTGGCTTTATCGACTATGACACTCTGCACATCTACTCTCCCACACTGTATCAAGATGAGTATAAAATGCTGATTTCTGGATTGCAAAACAAACTGAACAAAGAGGACATTATTCAATGTTTTAATAACCAAATGAGCCTTCCCAGTAACCCTGAAATTGTAGCTGCTGAATATGCAAAGCACCTCAAAGACAATGAAAAATGGCAGAACATTAAAGTGTTCACCTATGGAGATCCGCAGGCTGATCCAAAGACCAAACTTCTACCCCAACCAGATGAGCTAGAAAAGGGAGAAAGCATTTGATCGTCTTTGATGATTGTATGACAGGCCCACAGAAGCAGATAGAAAACTATTTTACAAGAGGGCGACATAACAATTGTAATGTAATTTACATTGCACAGAACTGGTTCGAGCTCCCGAACAAAACAATTCGTGGGAACTGCAATCTGATTCTCCTGTTTCCAACCATTCCACAGGACAGGCTAAAAAGATTTTACAATGAGGTCATTGCGCCTGCCTATTTTATAAATCCAACAAAAAACTCAAGCAGAAAGATTTCACAAGAGGAATTCGTTAATCTTTGCTATGACAAGTGGAATCAAGCCTATCAGTTTGTCATGATTAACAAGAAAAAAGAACTGTAATTTAAAATTTGCTATAAAAGATGTCTATAACTTTGCAGGTGAATCCATTTCTGGCAACAGCGCTCTTACATCAGCTCAAATATCCATCCTTGACAGGCGATATATCAACAGCGACGAAAAGATCCCAGAGATCAAACTGAATAAAAACAGACTGAAAGCCCTGGAGCGCTCCATGCACCAGTTGCAAATAAACATGGAAGATCTCCGCATAAAAGTAGCCAGGCAGAAGTTTGAAAGTGATAAGCTTTATGTGCCGTTGTTAAACGCAACTAATGAACTTAGGTCAGAAATAACTTCGGCAGTCTCGCAAATCAACAGCTTAAGATCGACAGTTAATCTTCTGGGAAATTCCACTGATAGACGGATGCGTATTCTTGAAGGAGGAGTTTTCACAAACACAGCTAAAGTGAATAATTTAGAAGAGTTCATGAACCAGTCAACAGCGTTGCATGATAGAATTAAAGAAAACGTCGCAACCAACACAGGTAAAGTGAGGAATTTAGAAGAGTTCATGACTCAGTCAACAGCGTTGCATGATCAAATCAAAGTAAGAATTACTGCAATTAAAGTCTTTGTAGATTTAGTTTTTACCGAATGGCAGAAATCGGTGAGAAGAATCGGTCGTCTTGAACGCTTGCATAATCTCAAAAACATTGACGCTGAAGAGGCACCACAGACCACAAGGGAAACAAGTGATCCAACCGACTTGTTTGAGATCATGCGTAGAATGGAGCTCACAGATAATGAATAGGCAGATTCAGAGACCTGTTGCCGTCACTGCAGACGAAGCAATCAACCGTAAAACAAATCTAACCACCACCAACTAGTTGCCGATTTTTTTTTAAAAATTCCCTAAAAAATGGATGCTCAAAATTCTCTTTATGATCCGAACGCTCCCACAGCACCTAGTGTACCTAGTGCACCTCAATATGAGCAACAAAAACTCTACCCCGTCATTACTTGTAACTCTCAACAGTTTCGACTGGTGGAGATTCAAAAAATGCGCGATGATCTTGAAAAAAATATTTTCCACAACACAAAGAAAATTAAGCGCTATGACAGCCACTGTAAATTTTTCGACTACAGCAATATGATTCTAGGATCTGTGTCTGTTCTATCTGGATCTGCTGCAGCTGTCTCACGTTGCCAGTCATCACAGCCCCAATCGCAATCCCACTCGGCTCTGTGGGTGCTGCATGTGGACTTATTTCAGCAATTACTGGAGCATTAGCGCGAAACAGGCGAAAAAAACTAAAGCAGCTACAGGAGAAGCAAGTAAAAGAGAAAGGGGTGCACACTTCAATCATAGGGTACATTTCAAGGGCAATCGAGGATAAGTTCATTTCAGAGGATGAGTTCAAAACCATTCAGGATCTTTATGAACAATCAATTCGAATGAACTTGAACATGGTCGGTACTGATGACATGAGTCAGCTGAGAAATGAACTCGAGAAAGTTCTTCAACATTATGCGGAAAGAAGGACAACGAGAAGTACAACGAGAAATGCACAATGAACCCCTATGAAACACAGTACGAATAATTTCCTTGTAGGTCTTTCGTGTTTTGGTCATTGCATACAAAACAGTCATGCACAGCTCACCGCAAATATCACTGCTAAGACCTTGGAGAATAAAGTCTGAGCGATAAATTTTTTTATTTTTTTTCCCTTCATATAATTTCTTAGCTCTTCTGGTACTGCCGTCCCATAGCTATCGAAGTAATAACACTTGTGCTTGCGATCGGGATCAATCACCCAGCAAACCCAATGAGATCCTGGCTTATCGGTGGTGTCAAAGTTCATGATGCCGCATTCCTTTCTTAGAGGAAAATCAGGCAGAGTGTCCCTCATAAATATTCCTCTAAAGTTTGGGATTTCCAGTTCGTTAGCCAAATCTTCAAGAAAGTTATTTGTCGTCATTTTTTATGAGGTTTATTAAACTTTCTCTTAAACCTAAACCTAATCTCCTAATCTCCTAATCTCCAGTGCCCGAATCTAACCTCCACCTCCTAATCTCCTAATATCCAGTGCCCGAACCTAACCTCCACCTCCTAAACCCAATCTCCACCTCCTAAACCTAATCTCCAGTGCCCGAACGGCAGACTGTTGATATTGTCATCAAAAATGAATCTCTTGTTATCTGCACCTGACAGTCCAATCTTCTTTTGCTGAATTGTGTGAATAATATGGTTTTTAGATTGTAGCTTTGAGAACTCATGTGATGTCTTTTTGTTGCAATTCAAGGCGTCTCTGTATTCAGCTTCATTAATTTCCTTCCTAACCACACGTTTCGGAATTCCCTTTGATTTTTTAATTGGGTCTGACGACTCACATTTTACAAAATAGGACTTTGCTCTCAACCCAATGAATTCAGTGATTATGTCACCAGCAATCTCGTCCTTCATTTTCCCAATCACTTTCTTGTTAGTGGCGTCAAACACTTGATCGCCATTCTGTGTCCTGCAAGATTCATCATACTCAGACAAGTCAAACAAATCTTTTTGCTGCAGCATGTCCTGATAAATGTCTTCTGTTTGAATGTCCATAATAAAACTGTCTGTGTCAGTGTACAAGAGTTTCATTTTATCCTTGTACTGCTGCTTCATGCCATAGAAGAACTGGTACATCAGACGTTTTGATTCGTCGAGAACAGTGACACCTGTATAGATCGGCTTGCGCAGCGTCACCTTGGTTTTGTAAAATATGATCACACCTAAGTAGCTATTAAAGATATGGAGTTCTTTGAATGTTGGCTTTGACATATTTGCCTGAATAACAGCAGGCTCTGATGAGGTAACAAGTTTCAGGTTTGTTCTTTTCCGCTCATTCTCAAGAGTCTTGCCATAGACAGAGTTGTTGGCCAACTTAAAGAGGTTCTTGTCAAAGTCGTTGGTTGCTTTGGTCCTAAACTGGGTATTCTTATCAATGTAGGGTTTCATCCACGCTTCCTCTGTAAATGTAAGAGCCCTGTGAACTTTGGTGACCTGCAACCAAGTGAGATAAAATACTGAAGCAGTTTGTAATGGATTTTGTAACGTGTCTTGTTGTTTAGATTCTGTGTTAGTTTCTCTGTATGTTCTTTTTCTGTTCCTGACAGGTGCCAAGTTCCATTATTATCATTGGGAGTTTCGATTATTTTCGGGCACTTGATGTTCTCTGGGAAGGGTGGAAAGTCAGAGAAATAGTCGTGAAGCTCTGGTGGAATGTAAACATCAACCTCATAAATGGCAGCCAATGAAAAGTCCCGTTTGAATTCTGATGAGGGTAGCCATCGAAAATCTCTAACTGGAAGATCTTGACTCATCGCCCACCCGTAGAGATTATTAGCGTCCAAGTAAGTAATGTAGTTTGAGGGCTGCTCCTTATTGTAAGATTCAATGTAGGGATTGTTTGCTTTTGCATACCTGTTAACGCAAATTGAGATCCCCCTCGCTTTGACGATTCGACAAAATTGTACATGTCAATGTCTGTAAGAAGTTCAATGTACCAATCTGGATCTTGATCCCATTTCATTTTAAGCAAAGATTCCCAGCTAGTGGCAGGCAGAGACACATAATGTGCTGGATCGAGGCCATATGCTGTGTACCAGGTGTATCTGAAGGTTTCAAACACATCGGCCAGCAGAAACACATCTGTGTAGAGGTAAAGCAGGTGATACTGGAAGAAGTTTTGACAATTAAAGTAATTATAGACATGCTTCGCGTGCTCATAGTCTTTGTCAGAGATTCCAGAGTCTGTTAGCTTTGAAAAGAACTTTTCTTGTGGTGGTAAACCATCTTCAAATACGTGATACCCAGTAATATTTTCATAGGGGTAGAAGCCTTTCTTTCTTAAAAGTTTAAATGATTCATCACTGTTGTTAATTTTACTTGCAAACATCTTTGTATATGTACATTGTTCATCTTTTAGATTCTTGCTTAGTTCGTCCAGACTGGCAGCTAGAAATTGATATGAATCCTTCAGCCTTATTTTACCTGTACCCGAACCTTCACCTTTACCCGAATTATCCTGTTTAATATCAACACACTTAAACTTCTCCTTGTTCTCTGCGATGCAGTCAAGGTGTATGTCTGGAATCATGCCGATTTTTTCAACTATTAAATGCATGTCATAGTTCTTTGCGTTGTGACAAAATATCGTTAGATCATGAATGTTCGATTTTAGCTTTAGATTACAGGTGTTATGCGCTGCACCTCTAAATTTCCCAGTAAAGTGGCAGTGGTCCCTAACGGTGGGGTTTTTTAAATCAGTGCAAGTTAACTGTTTCCTGCAGATGTGGCAATGAGTTGCTGATAGGAAATTGCTTTCATCCTCCTCAGTCATCATTATTGGAACAGGTTGAAGGGTGCTAATACTTTGCAACTCTAACATTCTGGCAATAAACTGCTCCACACACTGCTCTCCAAAGAAATAATTATACTCAACAAGTCCTTTTGTATTAATAAAGGCATATGCTACTGAATTGGGGATATGTTTTTGAGTTTGAGTTTGTTTTTGAGTTTCTGGCATGATTGAGCATTCGAAATCAGCATATACAACAAATGGGAGCTTCTCCATCTTGTGATAGTTCTTAAACCGGAGATACTTCTCTTCAGCTGAAGGAAGAGAGCAGTTGTGGGTGATCTCGCATGATAATTCATGCTCTGTTAGTTTTTCAAAGCGTTCAGGTCCACTGTAATGCTTAAGGCACAAGCGGCAGATGGCAACAGCCTCGTGATGATTATTCAACTGCTTGTGAATGAGTCTTGAAAGATCTTTAATCCAAACATAGTGAGCCTCCTCTAGTAAATTACCAATCACTAGAAGATCCACTTCAGTCCGCCTTTTCCCCTCAGGATCTAAAACGTCTTTGCTACATCTGACCGGTTGAACTTTCTCAGTTTTTTCACTCCACTCAAAGACTGTGATTCTAATTTTGTTATTAAACACTTCTTCTAGCTTTGGGATTTGAGAGATCGCCAAGCCTCCTTTGTCAAACCTGATTCCCTTCTTTTCGCATTCGATGAGATAGTAGTTGAAATAATTTTGATAATTTGAGGTTCTTTCGGGGTGGTGAGATACACTAATAAGTGCAGAAAGAACTGCCCACAGAGCACAGCAATTGTCTTTATTTTTAACATTTATGCAAGCTTTTTTGCCGGCTAGCTTATGCGGGAGCTCTATATAAGAGGAGGCTTTAAGTGGGTCATATTTCATGACCATGACAGTCGCTCTTTGAATCCCTCCACGACCCATCCGGAACCTCTGGATGTAAACGCTTCAATTTTCTTAGTGACATCTTGAAGGAAAGGATCCAGTGTGTCTGTAGGGGTGAATGGCTTTGCCTTTGTTGTCATGTAATACTCGAGATGCTCAGTGGGTTTCGCAGGCATATAAAACGCAATCTTGAATGATATCTGTAGTTTAAAGTCTTGCGTGTTTTGAGTGTGTGATCAACAACTGATTGGATGCTGTCTTTATAGTCGTAGATGTTTGCGGTGGTACCGTTGGTGCCGTTAATTGGGATTGTGTACTCTATGTAATGTTCTGTAAACTTCCTCTGTGCAAAATTAATCTCTTCAATGGCAAGCTCCGACTCTTTTAAATGGATTAATTGCTCTAATTTCTCTTGTTCCTGCTTATTTTGTGGGTACTTTGCTTTTTCACCAGTGAGAGTTTCGTATTTGTTAACTAAGTTGCGACTCCTCTCTTGGTGTTCCTTTGCAGGATTTTGTATAGGCGCATACTGGTTGGATTCTAATTGTTTGATGATTTCCAACTGTTTTTCATAGCTTCCCAGGTGACCAGGGTCGGTGTTGAACTTTTGTTTGCATGCTTCTCTTAGTGAATTACTTTTGTCTTGAAATGAGACGCCTTTTGAAAAATGTTTGTTGACTAAATCTTTTGCTGGATAAGCTTTTGGCATTTTTTTCTCTAAAATAAAAAAAATTTTGAGGGTTACTACCCTGATAGAAAAGTTGAACTGTTTCTACATCCTATCAGTAGCGTTAGGTTTATGAAGCTGGATTAAGTGGGGTTTTAAACCTCATCACATGCGCATTATTGTAAACCCAGCATTGTGCAGTGTCATGATAGCTTTGACAATGTCAGACTTGCTTACAGAATTTTCATGCTCACAATCATCACAATCATCAAAATCAGGGCACCCATCTCCTGCCTTAATTGTTATACCTTTGTCTCTTGCAATCTTTTGCAATTCCAGCTGGTGGGCTCTATCATTACCAGCTTTAACAGCAGTTGCTACACCTCCAGCTACACCACCTGCGGCACTTACAGCGCCTGCAATGATCGGAATAAGAGCTGCTAATGGTAGGATTCCTCCTGACTTTTCATCTGTGATGCTGTGTCTTTGTTCATTACACTGAACTATTTGCTGCGTGGGATCGATTTTTACTTTGGCACCTTTAATTGATATAATACCTGGTTTCTTTGATTCAATGATTTTATTGAGTTTATTGATGGTTCTGGTTTCAATCTTTGTCATTTTTTATTTTAATATTTTAATTAATTTCTGTATCAGCTGGTATCACTAGGAGTTCAGCTCTAGTGAATGACCGCATGGGGGATTTAGGGTTAAAGGCCTGAGATAAAAAGTAATAGTCACCGGAGTCGGAGGTAAAATGTCTGTCTATTTTATGTACATCAAGGCTGAAGTATGGATCTGTAGCTCTTCTTTTGGTGTCCTTCTCTAGCTCTCCAGGTAGATATAAAAAGCGTAGAAACTCAGAGTTTGTCAGTATGTATGGTGATTCAACTCCTGGAAGCTTAGGGTAGTTCGAGGTGTGTTTTGTGTTGTGTGTGTTGTGTGGGGTTGTCGTGTTGTTGTCTGTTCTATGAGATGCCTTAAGTTCGACAGTGTCTTGTTTAATTGCATGGGATGGTTTCAATCCAGTCATGCGTGTGACTTCATTGTTCAGTTGCTCTATAACAGTGGGGAGCCGGTCTGTCCACTTGGTATAGTACTGACCACTTTTTAGTTTCAGCTCTTCAGCTGTCTGCTTAGTGAATAGCCTCTTGGCTAGAGTTAGATTGAATCTTTCCACAAAAGCCTGGTCTCTGTGCAAGTTTGTTCTGCCATAGCGAATCTCTGTGTTTTTCTTTTCCATAAGGGATTTCACTACACCCATGAATTCCTTACCCGGGTCGGTCATAAAGATTTGGGGGTATGTGAGCGGAGAGTTTTTATAAATATCTTGCAGTGCGCTGGCAACAACCTCTGACTTCTTCGTCTTGAGTGGGCGAGCTTCCTTATATCTGGAAGCAATGTCTATTACTGTGAGAGCATACTTGTAGCCCGAGTCATTGGGGAGAAACAGAAGATCTGCTTGGTGCGCCTCATTAGGTTTATAAATACTGAAATGGGGCCTTTCAAATTTTACTGGTGGGAAATAGACTTGAAAGACAGCCTGCTTAGAGAGCCATTTTTCTACTGTAGCTTTTGGCTCCTCACTCAGCTCCATGAGTTTACTAACGGCATTTTTGCCTACAAAGAATCCTTTGTCGCTGTAGTAGAGTTTTTTAAGTTTCTGATCTGTCATTTATTTAAAAAGAATATTTTAAATAAAATAATGCAACGCTCTGGTGGTAAAATAGATTCACATGGACTGATAGAAAAGCTTCCTCATCCAAACAAAGGCTGGACACTTCCCGGCTAAAAATATTGCGGGCCTTTGAATCCTCTTGAAATACAGCTGGATGGAAACAACAACCCAAATCCTGGGCATGAGCCTGTGAATGAGCTAGACTCTGTCTGCATGTGGCACGACGTTAAGTATAGAGATTTTCCTGAGGAGAAGAATCGCTGGGACAAAGAAATGCTCAGGAGACTCGACAATATGGGGATTTCAAGCGGATTTCGCGAGTCTATTGCTCGGAAATTAGTTAAAGCTGTTATTTTTGGTAAAACAAAGTTGGGGTTGGGGGTTGAAGGCGAGGGCGGGTGCACAGGGAGAGAGGGCTGGTGCACGAGGAGAGAGGGCGGAGGCTCAGGAGCGGGGTTTATTTTGTGCGCTCCTAACAATGAATTGGGAAGACTTTTGAAAGATATGGGGGTAGAGAGAGCGCGCGTGGGGGGAGAGAGATTTTCACTTTAACTGAGCCCAGCCGAGGAAGAATTCCGTCTCGAGGGAAGGCCAGAATGCAAACGATTTCGGCCTCGCGCAAGGCCAAAATGAAAACGATTTCGGCCTTTTGGCCTTTTGGCCTTTTGGCCTTTTTGGCCTTTTGGCCTTTTGGCCTTTTTGGCCTTTTGGCCTTTTGGCCTTTTTGGCCTTTTGGCCTTTTGGCCTTTTGGTTTTTCGGTTTTTTAACGCAACTGCCTAATGATTTCTGCAAAGTTATAGTAGCTGTCGTAATCTTTTACGTAGGTTACTCCATACTTATGAAACCAGTGTCTTTGGAGAGCTTGATTAATATTAGGGACATTGATATCAACGTCAGGCCAATATTTTCTCATGTACTCGCTGCATTCAAGTTTGCATCGGTACTTGGATTTGTACAATGGATTAGGCTGAGTATAATAAGAACCTGGAGAGACAACTGGAAACATTTTTATTGAGAATTTAATTTTTTTTCAAAGGGTAAGGACCCTGCGCTGATAATTTAAAGTCTTAGGGATCTGGTTTCGTGTTGCAAATTGAATGTGGGGAGAAGAATACAGATTATTTTCTGATTGTTTCTGGTGGATGATAGTGGATTATGTCAGTGTCAGTGAGCATAACAGGTGTCCACAGTGAGCATAACAGGTATCAGTGGACACCTGCTCTGATTCTGTCAGGGATAATATGGATGGATTTAATGGGATTATGTTCGAAGTTTTCGGAGCAAGTGCGGCCCCTCCCCTTTTTCATGATTCTGTCAGGGATAATATGGATGGATTTAATGGATTATGGAGGAGGTTTTGTGAGCAGGTGCGACCCCCCTTTTTTTCTGATTCTGTCAGGGATAATATGGATGGATTTAATGGGATTATGGAGGATGTGAAAAATTTTGTCCCAAAAGCCCCCTCATGCCTTCTACTATTGTCACTAGCAGTCAATTGTCACTGATAGCCAATTATCACTGAGAGTCAATTGTCACTGGCAGTCAATCATCGCAGTCCCAATTTTAATCACTATCATTAAAAATTTTGAAAGTATGACGGAAAACGAAAGCATTTCTAATGTGGGTTTGACAAATAACGAGGTTTCAAAGTTAAGATTATACTGGGTGGCCCACGTAACGCGTAACGTTAATAACTTTTTTGATTTGCAACCAATGTTGACAAAATTTTAACGGACAGTCGAGTCGTCACCCTGTTTCATCAGGCACGTTACGTAGGCCACCCTGTAAATTCATGAAAGTGACCTTTCGAGAAAGTATGAAAGCTTTCAAAGATTCGGATAGACAAGCGCGTTGTACGAGCTAATTCGAAATCAAGTCTTAAAAATCGAGCTGAACGCAATTCTTGAAATGCGAGTTAAGACAAACCAGACGAAGTCAGACGCACCCGTGTGATCCTCTAAAAGTCTGTTGTAAACTACTCGTATTTCGCTATCCGAAAATAAAAGAAATGGCGAAGATGTAGACTAAAAATTATTTTGTCTTAAAGTCTAGGAAGTGCTTAACCTGACATTTCCACGCTCGGCTTCTGCGCACTTTGATCTTCTAATATGCTGATCCTCTGCCGCTAAACTTGCTGGCGCAAAAAGCGCCGTCGGAATGAGACTGCCGTCGGGATGAATCTTTCCAACTGGCAACCTTCCCAACTGGCAACCTTCCCAACTGGCAACCTTCCCAACTGGCAACCTCCCTAACTGGAAACCCCCTAACTGGCAACCTCCCTAACTGGCAACCATCTAGCCAGTAACGTTTAGAGAGCGCCAGAGACTATGAAATCCTCACAGTGGCACCCCTCAAATTATTTGAGGCACTTTGAACGTCGGGGCACCAATCTGAACGACACGAACTACAGCTATGCCAAAATTGTGTATCTAACGTCAAAATCGACTTCCAAGAACTTTTCAAAAGTTTGACTTTGACACACGCCAGCCACTCAAAAAACATTTGAATAAGCAAAAGTTTAGTCTATTGAATCATTTAGCTTCTTACCTGGCGGAGGCCACTTTTGACAACTGCATTCCGTCTGACAGGTGGCTGCTTTTGTGGTTTCTGGAGCAATATTGTACGACTTGTAGGGCACAAATTCAGGAAGGAAGGTCGCTGGACGAAATTTCATATGTTCCATAGGAAAAGGAAAATTTTGCGATTGCGAACCTAAGCCAGGAAAATATTTCAACTCTGGCTCATTCATTCTGACCAGCAGCTCGCATTTTTTCGGCAGATGGCACTGGGCGCAACTATTATTTAGGCCTTTCTGCAGAATGCCGATTTTTGTTATAGTACTAGGCAGACCAAGCAGATTGCGACAGTCAATCAGCGACGGGTTATTATTCCACGAGATGAAAGTTGTCAAATCGGACATTGGAGCGTCTTTGTAGTTAACAATCCGAGTCAGTTTAGAATTATTGACGAGAAAAAGCTCTTGCAGATTCAATGGCTTCAACAGAGACAAATCTAGAGTCTGCAGTTCGGTAAAGGCCAGGTACAGGTTCTTAAGCTGAGCCCTTTGCGGCGATCCAGTGTCAGCAAACACGGCCGGGTTGATGCTGCTGATTGGGCCTTTGATCGCAAAGCCCGACGAGATTCCGACAATCTCCGCAACCGAGTCCTGCAGACAAATTTCTCGCTTTTTAAAAGCATCACCATAATTGTCTTCGACCAGGTCAATGTTAAAAATCGTAATGCCCTCATCATTAGGCTTCAAGCTCATGAAACAAATATCCATAGAATCCTGAATATTTTGGTAGCCGGCCTCAGCTTGAAGTAGGCTGGCGATGCCTGTAGCTTTTCGATGACAGGCAACTGGTATTCTTG
>NIVC01004116.1:0-59900 GCA_002269645.1 Macrostomum lignano | reverse complement strand
TACACATTACTCATAGTAGATGAAAGTATGTTGATTTCTGGGCTAACAGAAATAAGTTTGACACAATCAATATTAGTATATAGTTGGATTGCTTAGCTTAGGCTTAGGTCAGTAATACATTGGCCCCCGAACATCCCCCCGCAGATCAATGCGACAAAAAACAGTTAGCTGCAAAGATTGAATGTGTATTGAATGTCCACTAGAAATCATCACACGCAATCCTCAATAGACTACTAAATAATAACTCGCGTTAAGTAGGCGCCAATGCGAGTAAATAAAACAATTATGAATATTTTTATAATAAAAGCGTGTACCAGATTTTAAATAGTAAAACAGTACACATATAATTATAAAACTGAAATAAATACATGACTTCGAATCACAATTTAATGTGTAAACACGGGCTGGCCTACCGTACACCATTCGCAGCTAGCACAGCCAATAGGGAATGTGTGATTAAATAAATCATAATCATTTTAGTGACAAAAGTAATACGCGATAAATAGTTTAGTACAAAACATAAATTAGTTTTTGTCGCAAAATTTACAACTAAACTAGCGAAAGTAATACTTATTAGAGACAATTTATCCGAATCATTCTTTATCCGAATAATGGTTAGCAAATGTAGAATAACTCTGTGAATGATCTGTAAAGTTATTCAAGCATCACAAAATACTAAGTGAATGATCCCAAGCCTAAGTGAATGATCTCAAGCCTAAGTGAATGATCCCAAACCTAAGTGAATGATCTCAAGCCTAAGTGAATGATCACAAACCTAAGTGAATGATCTCAAGCTCAAGTGAATGATCCCAAACCTAAGTGAATGATCCCAAACCTAAGTGAATGATCTCAAGCCTAAGTGAATGATCACAAACCTAAGTGAATGATCTCAAGCTCAAGTGAATGATCCCAAACCTAAGTGAATAACCCAAGCCTAAGTGAATGATCCCAAACCTAAGTGAATAACCCAAGCCTAAGTGAATGATCTCAAGCCTAAGTGAACGATCCCAAGCCTAAGTGAACGATCCCAAACCTAAGTGAATAACCCAAGCCTAAGTGAATGATCCCAAGCCTAAGTGAACGATCCCAAACCTAAGTGAATAACCCAAGCCTAAGTGAATGATCCCAAGCCTAAGTGAACGATCCCAAACCTAAGTGAATAACCCAAGCCTAAATGAATGATCCCAAACCTAAGTGAATAACCCAAGCCTAAGTGAATGATCTCAAGCCTAAATGAATGATCCCAAACCTAAGTGAATAACCCAAGCCTAAGTGAATGATCTCAAGCCTAAGTGAACGATCCCAAGCCTAAATGAACGATCCCAAACCTAAGTGAATAACCCAAGCCTAAGTGAATGATCCCAAGCCTAAGTGAACGATCCCAAACCTAAGTGAATAACCCAAGCCTAAGTGAATGATCTCAAGCCTAAGTGAATGATCACAAACCTAAGTGAATGATCTCAAGCTCAAGTGAACGATCCCAAACCTAAGTGAATAACCCAAGCCTAAATGAATGATCCCAAACCTAAGTGAATAACCCAAGCCTAAGTGAATGATCCCAAGCCTAAGTGAACGATCCTAAACCTAAGTGAATAACCCAAGCCTAAGTGAATGATCCCAAGCCTAAGTGAACGATCCCAAACCTAAGTGAATAACCCAAGCCTAAGTGAATGATCCCAAGCCTAAGTGAACGATCTCAAACCTAAGTGAATAACCCCAAAACTAAGTGAATTATCTAAAAAAATATTGAAGAATACCAAAGCTGTTTTAAACTCAAAAAATTCAAAATTAGACCAAAAACTCTACGCTATTTTAATGACAATCAAGAGAAATTGACCCTCGACCCTCGACAGAAACATGAGGTGGTGAGTCAGTTGCTACAAAAGGGTACTCAAACGAACGGGCCTACTTGACGCGTAATGCGGTTGACTACTGTAGCTACTACTACTGCTACTAATAGCACTACTGTTAGTAGCAACGATGGGCCGCCCAGCTCGACGGTTGACCTTGTGCCGATTGGCTGACGATGTCTGGGAGTGCGGCTGCTGCTGCGGCTGCTGCTGCGGCTGCTGGAAAACCATGGAGAGGATGAAGGGATCTTTTTAAGAATTCGGTGAAGAAAAACATTAATTATATATAGGTTTGCAACTTATAGTTTCAACTTTAATTACGAGTAGAGGTTTTACTGACAATAATAATATATACGAGTAATTGAATCATAACTGCAAACAACCGCACTGGATCATTGTCCTAGCCTGTGTCATACCCTGTGTCAGCCTGTGTCAGCCTGTGTCATACCCTGTGTCAGCCTGTGTCATACCCTGTGTCATACCCTGTGTCATACCCTGTGTCATACCCTGTGTCATACCCTGTGTCATACCCTGTGTCATACCCTGTGTCATACCCTTTTGTCATACCCTGTGTGTCATACCCTGTGTCATACCCTGTATCATACCCTGTATCATACCCTGTGTCATATCCTGTGTCATACCCTGTGTCATAGCCTGTGTCATACCCTGTGTCATACCCTGTGTCATACCCAGTCATACCCTGTGTGTCATACCATGTGTCATAGCCTGTCTCATGGCCTATGTCATGGCTCGTGTCAGCCTGTGTCAGTGTCATGACCTATGTCCCCTGGCGCACTTTGAGCGACATTTGTCACACAACCGGCGAGAGGCATTGCTGCCCATTCCGCCGACTCCCCTGAGCAGGCACACAAGCGCGCGGATACGTACGCAGTCATACGCACAGGCACACACTCACACAGGAGTGTACAGCGGCCCTAACTTTATATTATCGTTAGGCATGTACACTTCACTGTGCCTTGGGAGTTGGCCCTCAGGGCCGTTAATTGCACGAGCAGAGCCAAGCCGAGATCCCAATTTAGCCCCAAATTAATGTGACTGCACTTGGAATCGAGCCTGGGCCGCTGGCACATCAGAGCGCCGCACTTTTCGACCACTGGGCTACGGCCTCCCCAGTCGAAATAGAAAACCAACATTGCAGTTTATTAACAAAAGCACAACACCAAAAGAGTAAAATAGTAAAGAGAACAATGAAATGGTGCAACAGAAACACTGCACAAAAAGCTGCTAGCTGTCAAAGAAATCAAAGATTGTGTTTTTAAGAAGATGCAAAATGTCAATTTTTGGATTTTAGATTTTGCGCTTTACGCTCGTAGCTGTAGAGATCAAGCAGGAATTAATTTCGACTCGGATTAATATTGATTAATTGCAGACGCCTCTAACTGGTTGACTTCTCTGCGTTACCTTTTAGTGAAGCAAGCTGAACTGACAAGGTTACAGTTTCTGAAATTACATGCACTGCTATTGGTAGTAACAAACACACATACAGGCAAGGCTTACATCAGGGGTAAGACTCTTGGTCATGTGAACCATTACAAGTTTTATTTTGAACGATTAAGGACCTCAACTAGAAGGACCTCACCTAGAAGGACCTCACTTCTAATAATGTATAACGCTAGAACAACTACTTGTTAGTAGTTTATCTCCCATACTATGTGAGACCAGCCCATTTTTTTACAAACTTCTTTCCAGATCTCTAGCTCGAGATGTCCATGGGGTAGCTCAACAATGCCAAGCACGACTCTGTATCGAACCCCCATGGAGGCAAGCGGTCGTGCTCATTCAGCTAAACCCAGAGCACGCAGACGCACACAAACACAGATACGTTACTTAGGTACACGCTCAGACAGGGTGCATAGAGTGTAAATGCTCACACACGGTGTACAAACTCACACAGGGTGTACAAACTCACAGAGGGTGTACAAACTCACAGAGGGTGTACAAACTCACACAGGGTGTACAAACTCACAGAGGGTGTACAAACTCACAGAAGGTGTACAAACTCACACAGGGTGTACAAACTCACAGAGGGTGTACAAACTCACAGAAGGTGTACAAACTCACACAGGGTGTACAAACTCACACAGGGTGTACAAACTCACACAGGGTGTACAAACTCACACAGGGTGTACAAACTCACACAGGGTGTACAAACTCACACAGGGTGTACAAACTCACACAGGGTGTACAAACTCACACAGGGTGTACAAACTCACAGAAGGTGTACAAACTCACAGAGGGTGTACAGAGTGTAAATGCTCACACAATGTGTACAAACTCACACAGGGTGAACACGCTCACACAAGGTGTACACGCTCACACAGGCTGTACCTGAATGTATCATCGTCAAGCAGCGTGTACACTCTATGCCATAAAGATTGGCCCTCGGGCAATGAATTGTACGAAAAGCAGACTCGAACCCAAACCCAAGGACCGTTGGCAATGCAAATAACCGACGTCAGCCACGCACCAGTTGAAACTGCACAGGCGTCGGGATGCCCGACGGTCGGCCGACGCTGCCATTTCCACCACCGGACGACTTGGCGCCGCCGACGGCGCCGACGATTGCCGGCTGAGCGGCGATGGGGATTCGCGATCCAGCGGCGGCCGCCGCGGCTGGGGTCGTTGCAACGACGCTCGGAGGCGGCGAGGCTGGCTGCTTGGCGACAAATCCGGGCACGGGAGCCGGCGGCCGGATGCCCGAGCCTCGACGCGGAGCTACAGGCGGCGGCTGCGGCTGCTGCGTCGGTCTCAGTGGCGACATTGAAGGCGACATCGGGGTAGAGACCTCAGCTGCAGCGGAGGACCTCGACGAAGTTGCTGTCGATGAAGCTTCATTGCCATCAACAGCAGCAACGTCTTCGTTGTCGTTGTCAGAGTCGGAGTCGCTGCCGCCAGAAGACTGCGAATCGGCGTTGAGCTTCGCAGCTTCGGCAGCGGCGGCAGGGACTGGGGTCGGGGACCAGGCATCAAACTGGGCACGCGAGAGTGGGATTATCCATATGGGGATTAAGAAATCAATGCAGCTGTTCGATAAGATTGACAGAGATACAGATGCAACTATAGCTAAAGATAAATAAAAATGAGTAAAAGTTTCCATAGCCATTGTAACAGCAAGCAACAGAAACAACAACAATAACCACAACAAAAAAGCAACAGAAGAAACTGCCTACCTTAAAAGCGGCGGTGGCAGACTGCGGATGCGGCCTAGCGATGCTGCTGGCGGACTGAGGCTGGGAGCTCGCCGGTCGGAGAGCGCTGCGGATTTATAAATTTTTGTTAGTGACATATGGGTTTGCGGTTGCCATGACGACTAGGGAACATTTGCGGTTAGTGAAATTTATTATCACTACAGTAATGGTATTTCACCTACTGCTTTACCGTTATGCTATTCTACTCTCTACTGTTCTACTATCAGCTGTTCTACTCTCTGCTGTTCTACTCTCTGCTGTTCTACTCTCTGCTGTTCTACTATCAGCTGTTCTACTCTCTGCTGTTCTACTCTCTGCTGTTCTACTCTCAGCTGTTCTACTATCAGCTGTTCTACTCTCTACTGTTCTACTCTCTGCTGTTCCACTCTCGGCTGTTCTACTCTCAGCTGCTCTACTCTCTGCTGTTCTACTCTCTGCTGTTCTACTCTCAGCTGTTCTACTATCAGCTGTTCTACTCTCTACTGTTCTACTCTCTGCTGTTCCACTCTCGGCTGTTCTACTCTCAGCTGCTCTACTCTCTGCTGTTCTACTCTCTGCTGTTCTACTCTCAGCTGTTCTACTATCAGCTGTTCTACTCTCTACTGTTCTACTCTCTGCTGTTCCACTCTCGGCTGTTCTACTCTCAGCTGCTCTACTCTCTGCTGTTCTACTCTCTGCTGCTCTACTCTCAGCTGTTCTACTCTCTGCTGTTCTACTCTCAGTTGTTCTACTCTCTGCTGTTCTACTCTCAGCTGTTATACTCTCTGCTGTTCTACTCTCTGCTGTTCTACTCTCTGTTGTTCTACTCTCTGTCGTTCTACTTGTACATAGATAATAATATTCTACTGTTATAGCATGAAAATTTTCTTTTTTCCTACAATTTTAAAGTACATTAGCATGCATATAAAACATCAAAACTCTAAAATCAAGCGTACATACGCACATCCCATTCAAGTTAGTAGTATGAAACGTGAATTTTAATTTAAAAAACTTTTAATTACAATCCCATCTACAGACTTTTTGACAACAGATATTATGACTGCAGTATCTGATTCCATACTTACTTAAATGGCATGCAAAATTTTTTACCCTGGCAAGTTAAACACAGTCATCTAGTAGGATTAGTACAGACTTATATCTATCAACTGCAGCACATGCCGCTACCCCTAAATAACTGACTCAGAATTACCAAACAGTTAGACTTACAATTAAGACTATTCTGTCGCGTCAGGCAGCGCTTCTAACAGTTCATATATGTTAGAAGAACAAAGGAGGGGTCATTTGAAGGTTAGAGTGACTGACTAGCAAAATCTGCCACATTTACATGTAAGTTTAATTAATCTACCTATAAATGAATATAAAATATTATTCAATAAACCATACAGTACATTCATACCTGCTAGGTGCAGAACTCGAATTCTTTGGCTCAAGAGACGTTAGCGGCTTTTTCTCTTCGCTCTCGCTTTCACTGCCGCTGTCGCTGTCGCTAGCGCTGCTGGAACTGCTGCTGGTGCTGCTTCTGTTGCTTTTGTTATTGCTGCTGTAATATAGGTAGGTATTTGAAAGACTAAGAGTCAAAATAATAAAGATTTACGAATATAAATATTAATAGTTCAAGAATCTGAAGCTTCAAAAAAGCCTCAAATAGCTTCACAAAATAACCAAGCTTCACAATCCCCAAGCTTCACAATCCCAAGCTTCACAATCCCAAGCTTCACAATCCCCAAGCTTCACAATCCCCAAGCTTCACAATCCTCAATCTTCACAATCCCCAAGCTACACAATCCTCAAGCTTCACAATCCTCAAGCTTCACAATCCCCAAGCTTCACAATTCCCAAGCTACACAATCCTCAATCTTCACAATCCCCAAGCTTCACAATCCCCAAGCTTCACAATCCCCAAGCTTCACAATCCCCAAGCTTCACAATCCCCAAGCTTCACAATCCCGGATCTGTCCTCACCTGACCAGCACTGTAGATTCAGACTCGGCTTTCTGCTCTCTGTCCGGGTTACTTCGCACTGCCTGCCGACTGGCCGATGCTCCAGCCGCCGCCGGCTCCACTGATGCAGCTTCCGCCGATGAAGGATCTGGGATGCGTGCGGCAATGATACGAGCTACTGTAAGTAGCTTAAAAAATTATAGTCATTTTAATTAACTAAAGAAGTGACTCATCTCGGAATTCCTTACTCTAATGTACGCACAATGGCTCAATCCCTTACCCTAATGTACGCACAATGGCTCAATCCCTTACCCTAATGTACGCACAATGGCTCAATCCCTTACCCTAATGTACGCACAATGGCTCAATCCCTTACCCTAATGTACGCACAATAGCTTAATCCCTTGGCTCAATTCCCTAATGATGCGACCAGTTGAAGAAGCATTACTCTTCTTATACATAATTGCCTCTAAAATACACTGAAGTAAAAGCAGCATTTATACTGATAAGACTCTCACCACGGGGCTGTGGCGAAACCATTGCAGTTGTTTTAATACATGTACGCTCGGATTCCTGACGAAACTGCTGCTGAAGCTGCTGATGCACCGCGGCAGACATAGGAGCTTGTCTAGAAAAAACAGTTATTTTTGTTTCGGATTAATTTTTTTAACAGCGATGTTTATAATCCAATTTCCGAGACATTGGAATCCAAATTGGTTACTTGTGAGACATAATAAGTAGTACATTGAGTTTTACATATGGTGAGCTTTGTCAGTAAATTGCTTCATCAGTAAATTAAAAGTAAGATTATAAAGTTAAAATATAAATCCAATACTTGCTACTGTTGATAAAATACTAGCGCAGTAGTATGCCATGAGCATGCATTCGATTTATTTAAATTAGAGCACTTCAGTAGGATTTTTATACGCCAGGGAGCCCCAAACAGAGAATCTGAAGCGACCGAAACCCTTTCCACTTGCACACAGAGGAAGTTTAAAAGTCGAATAAAGTCTCCACAGGTCACAAAATATTAGAAAAAGAAAGCCAAATTTGTTCTTTTTTAAAGTACTTAGTACTCGTATTAGAGGCAGGGGCTGTGTGCACCCTGACGCATTTAAGCGACATTGTCACACAACCGGCGAGAGGCATTACTGCCCATTCCGCCGACTCCCCTGAGCAGGCATGCAAGCGCGCGGATACGTACGCAGGCACACACTCACACAGGAGTGTACAGCGGCCCTAACTTTATTTATCGTTAGGCATGTACACTTCACTGCGCCTTGGGGGTTGGCCTCAAGGGAGTTAATTGCACAAGCAGAGCCAAGCCGAGATTCCCTAAATTAATGCGACTGCACTTGGAATCGAGCCTGGGCCGCTGGCACATCAAAGCGCCGTGCTAGACCACTAGGCTACGGCCACCAAGTTGATCTAAAGAATATTTTAATTTTTAATAGCAAAAAAAGTTCAGTTAGCTGATCCTCGATTTTAGCAAGCAACAACTTTTACAAGTATATTTATATCTGGATAAAATATGCGCAACCTGTAGATCTGCAGCTACTGCAAGTAGTGCATGTATAAACGACTCACTGAACGCGTTGGGCTCTTCGATATTGGCTAACGAGAAAGCTGCAACGAGGTCAGTATAGGTATTCGCAAATGCTTTTAAATAAATAACTTTTCCTTAGCACAGGGACTGCACAGAAATTGAGTCTAAAAACGACTGCAAATGCTGGCCTCTTTCGGACAGAACCCCCCCCCCGTAACACAGCATAGTTTATGATTGCCAGCAAAGAATTTCTATTGCTTATACACGCATTTTTCTCACTTTTTTCTTTTTCTTTTCTTTTCTGCTTTTATGCAATTAAATCTGAGAAAATCCTGCGCCTGACGGCAACAAAGCAGAGAGAGAGAGAGAGAGAGAGAGAGAGAGAGAGAGAGAGAGAGAGAGAGAGAGAGAGAGAGAGAGAGACTGTCAAATAAAACAAAAAACTTGCTGGTCAAGCAGAGAAGTTGCATAATTATTGTGTACACACGCGGTTCTACGGTAGAGTTCAATTAGTCGTACTAACTGAAACCAGTTCAATAAAATTAAATGAAATCATGCCAATGCTGCTGCAGTTTAAATTCTTCTTCGATAAGACAAAAGCAAACAAAGTTACTTTGTGCATGAAAGAGTCTGAGACCTGTGTCAGCTTCACCCTGTCATCCTGTCAGCTCCACCCTGTCATCCTGTCAGCTTCACCCTGTCATCCTGTCAGCTTCACCCTGTCATCCTGTCAGCTTCACCCTGTCATCCTGTCAGCTTCACCCTGTCATCCTGTCAGCTTCACCCTGTCATCCAGTCACCCCGCCAGCTTCACTCTGTCACCCCGTCAGCTTCACCCTGTCATCCTGTCAGCTTCACCCTGTCATCCTGTCAGCTTCACCCTGTCATCCTGTCAGCTTCACCCTGTCATCCAGTCACCCCGCCAGCTTCACCCTGTCATCCTGTCAGCTTCACCCTGTCATCCAGTCACCCCGCCAGCTTCACCCTGTCATCCTGTCAGCTTCACCCTGTCATCCTGTCAGCTTCACCCTGTCATCCTGTCAGCTTCACCCTGTCATCCTGACAGCTTCACCCTGTCATCCTGTCAGCTTCACCCTGTCATCCAGTCACCCCGTCAGCTTCACCCTGTCATCCTGTCAGCTTCACCCTGTCATCCTGTCAGCTTCACCCTGTCATCCAGTCACCCCGTCAGCTTCACCCTCTCCCCGCCGCCGCTCACCCGTCCTCCTCGGCCTTGACCCGCTCCAGCGTGGCCAACTTGGCCTCCTGCCGCTCCTGCGCCCTGGCGAATCGCCTCTCAGCGTCGGCCCTGGCAAAGCTGGGCCTGGTGCTGTGCCGCGTCGACGGTCGCCGTTCGAATCTGGCCGACCGGCGCTGGCTGGTGCCGAACTGGCGCTCCCTGACCAGGCCGGACTCGGTGCGGAAGCTGTGGTAGAACCTGGACCGCATTCGCAGCAGCTGCTTGGCTTTGGTTGGCGGCGCCCGGGTCTCAACTAGGCGAAAGAACGAATGGTGCTCAACAGCGCAGCGCCACAGGTGCTTGCAGGACTGCGTGTCGGCCAGGTTGAATACAAACACGTGATCTTGCTGGGCTCCCTGCGGGTGGGAGACGCTTACTGATATTAGTGGGATAGGGGGGATTAAATGCTTTAACTGAGGAATGGCAGGAATTAAATGCTTAGATCGAGGATTAGAGGAGATTAAATGCCTAAAAATGAGGATTAGAGAGATGATTAAATGCTTCAAATGAGGATTACAATGAATTAAATGCCTCAAATGAGGATTAGGGGGGATTTAATGCCTCAAATGAGGATTAGAGGGGATTAAATGCCTAAAAATGAGGATTAGAGAGATGATTAAATGCTTCAAATGAGGATTACAATGAATTAAATGCCTCAAATGAGGATTTGAGGGGATTAAATACCTCAAATGAGGATTAGAGCAAATAATAAATGCTTCAAAGAAGATTCTTCGAACAGTAAGCCATAATCCTGAGGAATGTCAAACTGAAAGCGAAATCCAACCTGATTGTCGTCCTCGGTGACCACAATTTTCAGTTTACTCCGATTGAAATCGATCTTGATAATCCGCGGCCTAGAAGCGGAGCAAATAAAAATATTGAATAAAGGTTTAACAAGAAGGACTAAAAATTAATTAATTTGGCGTAAAAGTGCATTAAAAAGCATTGCAAATTGTCTGCTCACCAGAAGAATAGTCCAATTTTTTCTTGCCTATCGTAAACCAAAATGCCGGCAGGTGTGAGGCCCAGGTGATAAGTGCGACCGTCCTTGCCCTGTTGATTCGGACATTTTGTGGCTGAATGATAGAGCTGCCTCAATACACAGATACCATAATTCATATAACTTAGATTTAAGGATCACAAATTAATAAAATAGAAATCGATATGGGATCAGATAATGTGGATCGATATGGGATCAAATAATGGGGATCGATAGGGATCAGATAATGAGGATCGATATGGGATCAAATAATGGGGATCGATAGGGGATCAGATAATGAGGATCGATATGGGATCAGATAAGGAATAATATACCCGGAACAGTAATCTCAGGAGGCCCAATTCTGGGACAGCAATTCTGCCCGTTCCGCTGACTCCTGAGAACGTACAAGCGCGCCAATACTGTACACAAGCACGCACTGATACACATGCTTACACAGTGTGTATAGCAGCCCTGACTTTCTAATCGTAAGGCATGTACATCTCTGTGCCTTTGGGGTTGGCCCTCATGCCTGTGAATCGCACGACAACCCCCCCCGACAACCTCTCACTAGGCTACAACCCCCTCACTAGGCTACAACCCCCTCACTAGGCTACAACCCTCTCACTAGGCTACAACCCCTCACTAGGCTACAACCCCTCACTAGGCTACAACCCCCTCACTAGGCTACAACCCCTCACTAAGCTACAACCCTCTCACTAGGCTACAACCCCTCACTAGGCTACAACCCCTCACTAGGCTACAACCCCTCACTAGGCTACAACCCCTCACTAGGCTACAACCCCCTCACTAGGCTACAACCCCTCACTAGGCTACAACCCTCTCACTAGGCTACAACCCCCTCACTAGGCTACAACCCCTCACTAGGCTACAACCCCCTCACTAGGCTACAACCCCTCACTAGGCTACAACCTCTCACTAGGCTACAACTCCCTCACTAGGCTACAACCCTCTCACTAGGCTACAACCCCCTCACTAGGCTAAAACCCCCTCACTAGGCTACAACCCCCTCACTAGGCTACAACCCCCTCACTAGGCTACAACCCCCTCACTAGGCTACAACCCCCTCACTAGGCTACAACCCTCTCACTAGGCTACAACCCCCTCACTAGGCTACAACCCCCTCACTAGGCTACAACCCCCTCACTAGGCTACAACCCTCTCACTAGGCTACAACCCTCTCACTAGGCTACAACCCCTCACTAGGCTACAACCCCCTCACTAGGCTACAACCCTCTCACTAGGCTACAACCCCCTCACTAGGCTACAACCCTCTCACTAGGCTACAACCCCCTCACTAGGCTACAACCCACTCACTAGGCTACAACCCCTCACTAGGCTACAACCCCTCACTAGGCTACAATCCCCTCACTAGGCTACAACCCCCTCACTAGGCTACAACCCTCTCACTAGGCTACAACCCTCTCACTAGGCTACAACCCCTCACTAGGCTACAACCCTCTCACTAGGCTACAACCCCCTCACTAGGCTACAACCCTCTCACTAGGCTACAACCCCCTCACTAGGCTACAACCCCCTCACTAGGCTACAACCCTCTCACTAGGCTACAACCCCCTCACTAGGCTACAACCCTCTCACTAGGCTACAACTCCCTCACTAGGCTACAACCCCCTCACTAGGCTACAACCCCTCACTAGGCTACAACCCCTCACTAGGCTACAACCCCTCACTAGGCTACAACCCCCTCACTAGGCTACAACCCCTCACTAGGCTACAACCCCCTCACTAGGCTACAACCCTCTCACTAGGCTACAACCCCCTCACTAGGCTACAACCCTCTCACTAGGCTACAACCCCTCACTAGGCTACAACCCCTCACTAGGCTACAACCCTCTCACTAGGCTACAACCCCCTCACTAGGCTACAACCCTCTCACTAGGCTACAACCCCTCACTAGGCTACAACCCCTCACTAGGCTACAACCCCTCACTAGGCTACAACCCCCTCACTAGGCTACAACCCTCTCACTAGGCTACAACCCCCTCACTAGGCTACAACCCTCTCACTAGGCTACAACCCCCTCACTAGGCTACAACCCCTCACTAGGCTACAACCCCTCACTAGGCTACAACCCCTCACTAGGCTACAATCCCCTCACTAGGCTACAACCCCCTCACTAGGCTACAATCCCCTCACTAGGCTACAACCCCCTCACTAGGCTACAACCCCTCACTAGGCTACAACCCCTCACTAGGCTACAACCCCTCACTAGGCTACAATCCCCTCACTAGGCTACAACCCCCTCACTAAGCTACAATCCTTTACGAAGTAAGACTTCGTAGAATTACGAGTTTATTTCATGCCTTTTACAGTATTAACAGATTCAGAAGAGGCCAGAAGAAGCCCGTTGAAACTGCTTTTACACAACTGCCGAAAAATTACGACACAAACAAGAACAGAATTCGTGAGGGGACAAAGCGACCGAAATAAAACTGACTGCACTGCTTTCGTCCAAGGAGAGCGCGTGTGCAAACGTATCAGTGTTAGTTTTTTTATTCTACAAAAAAGACACCTTTTGCCAACAGAGATAAGAGATTAGCAGCTGGCAGACAGACAGATGTACGCAAAATATAAGACAGTTAGACAGTTCTGAGAAAGGCCTGGGTTTTTTTAACTCGTTACTGAATTTTTGCAGCAATTGCGCTTTAGGTGCTATAAAGTTGGGTTAGGGTTACACTTTAGACCGGCATTTTCCAGGAAAGTGTCGGCTCACTGGAAATTCGCTCATAAAACACACAGGTTGGTTAATAAAACAATCAATGACTCAACTATGGAACAGTTCATGACTCAATCATAGAACACCCCAGGACTCAATTATGGAACAGTTTATGACTAAATTATGGAACACCCCAGGACTCAATTATGGAATAGTTCATGACTCAATCATGGAACAGTTCATGACTCAATTATGGAACAGTTCATGACTCAATTATGGAACAGTCAATGACTCAATTATGGAACAGTTTATGACTCAATTATGGAACACCCCAGGACTCAATTATGGAATAGTTCATGACTCAATTATGGAACAGTTTATGACTCAATTATGGAACACCCCAGGACTCAATTATGGAATAGTTCATGACTCAATTATGGAACAGTTCATGACTCAATTATGGAATAGTTTATGACTCAATTATGGAACAGTTTATGACTCAATTATGGAACAGTTTATGACTCAATTATGGAACACCCCAGGACTCAATTATGGAACACCCCAGGACTCAATTATGGAACAGTTCATGACTCAATTATGGAATAGTTTATGACTCAATTATGGAACAGTTTATGACTCAATTATGGAAAACCCCAGGACTCAATTATGGAATAGTTTATGACTCAATTATGGAACAGTTTATGACTCAATTATGGAACAGTTTATGACTCAATTATGGAACACCCCAGGACTCAATTATGGAACACCCCAGGACTCAATTATGGAAAAGTTCATGACTCAATTATGGAATAGTTTATGACTCAATTATGGAACAGTTTATGACTCAATTATGGAACACCCCAGGACTCAATTATGGAACAGTTCATGACTCAATTATGGAACAGTTCATGACTCAATTATGGAACAGTTCATGACTCAATTATGGAATAGTTTATGACTCAATTATGGAACAGTTCATGACTCAATTATGGAACAGTTTATGACTCAATTATGGAACACCCCAGGACTCAATTATGGAACAGTTTATGACTCAATTATGGAACAGTTTATGACTCAATTATGGAACAGTTTATGACTCAATTATGGAACAGTTCATGACTCAATTATGGAACAGTTCATGACTCAATTATGGAACAGTTCATGACTCAATTATGGAACAGTTTATGACTCAATTATGGAACAGTTCATGACTCAATTATGGAACAGTTCATGACTCAATTATGGAACAGTCCATGACTCAATTATGGAACAGTTCATGACTCAATTATGGAACAGTTCATGACTAAATTGTGGGATGCCCATAACTCACTGATAAAAATGTAACTATAAAACAAACGAATTAAAACGAAATAAACAATGTAGTGAACAATGAGTTACTAACCGAAACAGTGTGCATATCGACTCCATAGTTCTCCCAGTTCTTCACTTTACTCAGGTACATCCGCTCGCACAGGGCCGGCGATAGGTTTCTGTTACTAAAAACAGATTTGAAGACAGTAAATAAACATAACCAATTTCAAATTTGCACAAACAGCTGATAAGGCAAAGAGCCACTCACGCCAGCTTCCTGTACTCGTCCAGCACTCGCAGCTCGAACGCTTCTGTCTGTTGTCGGTCTGGCAGGAATTTGAACTGCGACACGAAGCCGGGCGTGTGTCTCAGGGGGTCGTAGTCGTCCTCCTCCGCTGCGAATGGGAGCGGAAAGGTTATTCCTTACATTTGGGATTGGTTAAGCAGCGTTTGGTTACATTTGGTTACATTAGACTTAGATTGGATTACATTTGGTTACTGATGTACCCCTGATTCTCTGGTGTACTCGTACTTTTGCTAGCTCCCGTACACTTTAGTGTTACTTATATGCTACCCCCCAGATCTTTAGAGTACTTTTGGTAGCCGGCGTCTCTTATTGTATTTTACTCGTAGCTAAGCCTCCAGACTCTCAGTGTACTTTTCTAATCCATCAGACTTTTAATGTACTTTAAATAAGCCTCCAGACTTTCAGTGTACTTTTCTAATCCATCAGACTTTCAATATACTTTAAATAAACCTCCAGACTTTCAGTGTACTTTTGCTAAGCCTCTAGACTTCCAGTGTACTTTTCTAATCCATCAGAATTTCAATGTACTTTAAATAAGCCTCCAGACTTTCAGTGTACTTTTGCTAAGCCTCTAGACTTCCAGTGTACTTTTCTAATCCATCAGAATTTCAATGTACTTTAAATAAGCCTCCAGACTTTCAGTGTACTTTTGCTAAGCCTCCAGACTTCCAGTGTACTTTTCTAATCCATCAGAATTTCAATGTACTTTAAATAAGCCTCCAGACTTTCAGTGTACTTTTGCTAAGCCTCCAGACTTCCAGTGTACTTTTCTAATCCATCAGACTTTCAATGTACTTTAAATAAACCTTCAGACTTTCAGTGTACTTTAAAAAAGCCTTCAGACTTTCAGTGTACTTTTCTAATCCATCAGACTTTCAATGTACTTTAAATAAGCCTCCAGACTTTCAGTGTACTTTTCTAATCCATCAGAATTTCAATGTACTTTAAATAAGCCTCCAGACTTTCAGTGTACTTTAAATAAGCCTTCAGACTTTCAGTGTTCTTTTCTAATCCATCAGACTTTCAATGTACTTTAAATAAGCCTCCAGACTTTCAGTGTACTTTTTCTAATCCTCCAGACTTTTAGTGTACTTTTGCTTAAGCCTCCAGACTTTCAGTGTACTTTTTCTAATCCTCCAGACTTTCAGTGTACTTTTGCTAAGCCTCCAGACTTTTAGTGTACGTTTGCTAAGCCCCCAGACTTTCAGTATACTTTTTCTAATGCCTCCACTTTCAGTGTATACTTTTTCTAATCCTTCAGACTTTCAGTGTACTTTATTTAATTATCTAGGCTTTCGGTATAATTTTACTGACGTGCAGCACTTAAATAAACTCTTGCTAAAACAAAATATCAGTGTACTTTTGCTAATAATAATCCTTAAAGAGTACTTTTACCAACCCAAAAACACTTCAGTCCTCCACTCAAGCACTCCCAGCTACTATACCCTGGCAGCAGGGCCTCACCTTGTATAACCAGAGCCGCTAGTTCGGCCGCCTTGGCCTCGTCTCGGCAAACAAGCCGGCCATCTCGAATATCCGAACGCAGTTGCAGGACAAACAAGTAGCTGGGGAAAAGTCGGCAGGTTTTTAATATAACATGTCCATGGGTGACAAAATGTAACTAGATATTTATTTATACAATTTATACACATTATCTCACCGAGTCAGCTCTTCTTTCAAATAGTTGTCCGGCTCGCTAGAATAGAACTTTACCAGAAAGCGGAATGTGAACGGAGGACCAGCTAAAACAGTGTGGTAATTTATGCAAATATTACTTTAATTGCCCTTTGATGCCCCATTTTGATAGGACTGGTTTGGGTCATGGACAGTTTGGGTCATGGACTGTTTGGGTCATGGATAGTTTGGGTCATGGACAATTTTGATCATGGATATTTTGGGTCATGGACAGTTTGGGTCATGGACTGTTTGGGTCATGGATAGTTTGGGTCATGGACAATTGATCATGGATAGCTTTGGTCATGGATAGTTTTAGTCATGGATAGTTTGGGTCATGGATATTTTTGGTCATGGATAGTTTGGGTCATGGAAAGTTTGGGTCATGGACAATTTGGGTCAAGGATAGCTTCGGTCATAGGCAATCAAAAACTAGGTCAAAACTATTTAGCTTTGAATTATTTTGCTTTTTTCACATTCATATAGCTAGTATATATTCTGGTTTAGGTAATAAAATGTTTAAATTACAATTTGCTATATTATTAGCAATAGATACAGTAAGTCAAGAAGCAAAACTCACGCATTCGCTTAGTAATCTGGCGCCGTAACTCTTTAGTTGGATCTAGCCAATGCCTGATGCCATGAAAGTCCGTGAATTGCAAAGCAAAATAGTCATGTTCACATTGGAAGTCTAGCTCTTTGTAGACTCTATCATAGAGCTCACTGGCAAGGCATGTTTTCTGTCAAAAAGATGAAAAGTATAATAGATACTCTAATAAATATTCTAAAATATAAAAATAATAAAATGATTCATTTTTATATAATACTTAAAAATTGTTAGTTTCTATAGAACACATGGAAGTATACCTTGTATATTTGAAGCATTTTATTTTATAATTATTTTTGAATGAAGTATAAATTATCTAAAAATAGTTTTTCCTACTACTTTATTAAAATATATCTCTTCATTTTAAAATTTAGGCTAGTGTGCTTAATTTACCTATATTTAACTTATATCACAGGAAAACTATATTAACTAGCCTTGATTTTTTATCAAATTATAATTTTAATTCTAATGTTGGAAATTAAATATAATAAATAATTTATTATATTTCTAGGACATGATCATTTAAATGTCTAAAATATCTAATGTAGAAAAACAGCTAGGCTACTGACTCAAAAAAGCTAAGAACCACATATGGAATTCAAGATAACTTTAATAGGGCCATGTATCAAAGAAAAGGACTTACAGGTAAATTAATAGTTGCTTTTCCTTCGTCTAGACATTGAACAATACATTCAATGCCACTCTTTTTGAGATCTGAAGGACTGGTTTCGTTTCGAAGCCCAAAAATTCTACGTAACGTTTCCATGCTTAAAATGGTACATCGGCTGCTGTAACTCAGTACGGTATTCAAGTTAAATATAAAACATATTGCGTCATAGACTTATAAATTGGAAACGTAATTCAAGCATTGTAGGCTGTAGCTAATGCAATCTAATCCAACCAATTAGACACTTCAGAGGTTCTGCTATAGTCTAGGGCCGATCCGATCTGTTGGCTTAGATCAATACGCAGTGCTTACTAGGTACAACTGAATAACCAAGGACGATCAGTGGATACCGATTCGCTATGTATTGTATTGTTTAAAAATCATTTTTTATTTCAAATAAATTTTAAAAAGACGCGAAATATAAAAGGAAGCATTGAAGCCAACGCGTCAGTGTCCGTAGCATTATATGCAAGCGACATAAACTTTATTATTAATCATACAAAATAAAAATGCATAAAGTCGTCCTTAGCTTGAACTGTTTTTAATTTTTTTCTGTATACTTTGTTTAAACCGTTTTGTATTATCGTGGCAACCTGCGAAAGAAAACACATTTTCAATATAATGCATACTACATGTAGCTGCCGCCTGCCGGCTAAATGTATATAAATATATGATTATTGAAATTTCAGTTACTGAATTTCTACCGAAAAAGTCACACTGCATATTAACAATGTAATTTAAAGCATTAAATTACTGCACATTTCATTGCATTAATACTTCCGAATTTTGATCTCATCTATCATTCAATAAAAATGGTTTGTCGGTATGTGTGTGCATGTGTGCGCGATCGATTTTAGAAAAATTATGACTAAGAACATTGTAAATTATAGTACAAATCGTAGAAATACAAAATCAACGAATTATAATAATTATTTAGACTTTGGCTTTTGTCTTGTACAGAGACTTATGGTCAAGACATCACGTGAATTTTAAACAATTGGACATTAGATTGGAAACAATTTTAAGAAAAAACATCATTAGTTGAATCATGAATGCGCAAAAATCAATTATCAAATTCTAGTCAGTAATTGCTTCAGAAAAAAGGTATCTAATATGTAAACCCTCTTTTTCAAACGTGGTCAAAACGTACCCTCATGTATTTCATGGATACTGGCTACCAAATGCCAATTCTACGTGTATTTACGTACGCTCGTAGTGTACAGTGATATGAAATAGACGTGCTGTTTAAAATTTATACCTCCAACTTGCGTCCAGAATATCAGCTCTTAAATGTAAGTCGACGACAATGGCTAGTTTTTTCCTGCGGATTTGAAAGAAATTAACAGTCAAGTTTATTAACTTTTTTATACCAAGGATGACATTGACAACGAAAATATTCATTTTTGCTACGTATTGATCACCTCGTGTATTCGCTCGTACAGTGTACACGCTAAAATTAAAGTAAGCGTGTAAATTCGGGTTGAAAAAATTGAATGTAACGATATTTCCTTGTTAGTTTGATTGTCCATCGCTTTTTTCTCAATAAAAAGATTCTAAAGGTTAATCCTCGACAGTATTCAAGAAAAATTATTTTATGAGTAAAGAGCCAGTTTGCAGTAAAGAAATTCAAATTGATTGAAGCAAGTAATGTACCGTCAAAAATATTTTAAAGCCTCGATCCTTTCCTAAACTACGTAATAACAGGATGAAAATTAATAAAAGCACATGCACAAAAAGCACGTACATAAGCTCCTCATTTTAATTTGATGTTTCTAAAATTAAACCAACAAATGGGGTTAAGGACTGACACTGCTTGGAGGTAGGTTAGAATTTATGTAAACAAAGGTTTAAAGTTTAATAACCATTGTAGAACATCTCGAGTAGTAAGAATTGAGGTCAGTCTTTAAGAATTTCAATTCACCGAAGCGATTTTTATGAAGGCGGGATTCGAATGCCAAAGAAGATTGTTAAATTTGAAAAAACTGGACACAGATTAGAATTATACACAATTTTTTGTGCAATTTTTGGACTAGCCAAACTTGTCTAGTCTAACAAAAGGAGTGTAACACTACTCCATGTAATTTAGGAGTGCTAATGAAGCTAAGGGGACCGAATTTCAAACAACAAATTTATCAATCAATTCAAGTTCACGGCCATAATGGAACATGGTTTAGCAGCAATATTGCGAATGCGGTACAAGTACATAAAGGTTTTGGTCCCAGTGGTTTTAAAGTAACAATTCATCAAAAATTTGGGATCTGCTCAATGCAGGTTCAAACGTTTGTAGTGTAGTTAAAGCAATATTTGAGCTCGATCGAATTCTGCGATTTGGATTTCCCTCGCTAAAAGGTACGACTACATGTAATTAAAAATTTTTTCCGTGGAATGAAAGTGGTTTTTGACTTAATGAGGGTTTATAATGCGAGTGAGAGAAAAGTGAGTTTGCTTTGATATTTTCAGCGGTTAGGAGTTTCAATGTGGGGTTGGGCAGGGGTAGGACTGTGGGGTTGGGCAGGGGTAGGACTGTGAGGTTGGGCAGGAGTAGGACTGTGGGGTTGGGCAGGGGTAGGACTGTGGGGTTGGGCAGGGGTAGGACTGTGGGGTTGGGCAGGGGTAGGACTGTGGGGTTGGGCAGGGGTAGGACTGTGGGGTTGGGCAGGGGTAGGACTGTGGGGTTGGGCAGGGGTAGGACTGTGGGGTTGGGCAGGGGTAGGACTGTGGGGTTGGGCAGGGGTAGGACTGTGGGGTTGGGCAGGGGTAGGACTGTGGGGTTGGGCAGGGGTAGGACTGTGGGGTTGGGCAGGGGTAGGACTGTGGGGTTGGGCAGGGGTAGGACTGTGGGGTTGGGCAGGGGTAGGACTGTGGGGTTGCACTACCCTAATTCTGAGAACACCAGCACGAGGCGGGTATCATACAAAGCTGGCCTCATTGAAGGGACAGAGCGGCCCTCGGCGGGCCAGCCGGAAGTACACAGAGGCAGTTTTGTCCACCTGGTCGTTGTGGTCAGCTCGGCGACGGAAATTCCTTGGTAGCGTTGCGGAGCCTGCAGCGGCGCCAGAGTCGGCTAGTTCGGGATTGGCGCGAAGTCCGCCGAGGTGCAGCAGCCGGGCCGGGGCCTCGGCACTGCCCACTGGTTGCCAGGGGAAACGGAGCCTGGGCGCGTCCAGCGACTGGTACTCGGAATTCGAGCCTGCTGGGCAGGCAGAGCGTCGCGGTTAAAGTTTTGAGAAAGAGAAAGTTTTTTATGCCTTCTTCCTACATTAAACTACTTGCAAGTAGTCAATTCTCTCACTCACTCTTACTTACAAGAGCTTCACAGTATTAAAGTACACAGCGTATTGAACACTTGCTAAAGTCGATATTCACTGCCCTATCAACAACAAACTACGAGTGGCGCTAGTAGTTGCTTCCTTAGGCTGACGAAAAAACATTATTTGAAACTTGCTAGCCGAAAGAAGCTATGTCAATGATAGAGCGTGCAAATTAGAGAAGAGGAAGTGAGTCAGGGAGAATCACGCAATGATCTCATGTCAGACTGTTACTCTAAAAATAGCACTCTATTGGCAGGCAGAATGTTTGTTTTGCGACAATACAACCTTACAAGTAAATTGAGTAGCTTAAGGGGACTCAAGCTGTCAGACAGGAATCATAAATCATGTACTCGTACATCACTCACAGGGGACTCAAGCTGTGACTACTTATTGTTGGAATGACGTCTGATAGAAAATATATTTAAGCACCACATATAAACGTGTTATTAAAATTCCAGTCTCACCAATAGCAGGACTAGTGGTGTAGTACCTACTGCCCGCATTTCTGTCAGTTGTGGCTCGTCTGTGAGCTGTATAAACTGCAGTACCAGGTAATTTTAGGCGCATGCCGTTGGACTTGGAGGCATCGAAATCGTCCTGCAGGGATAAGAAATGGGCAAACTATTTGTCTGAGTGCTGTAATAATATGAAAACAACAGGGAGGAAAATCACCTCTGCCCAGTCCGGGTAGTCCTGGTAGCTTTCCGTAACTGCGCGATCGTAAGGAAACGCAGGTATCATCTTGGTGCTGATCGAGTTCATCTCTGCAATGTTTTCGTCACCATTTTTCTGCTCCCATAAGCATGTTCTGAATTCTTACCATCCATGGACACGCGCCGTCGTGCCATGAACTGGAGGGAGGGGGGCAAAGCAGCTCAGCGGTAGACTCGTCTGGTTCGATTCCACATTGGGGATTTTCATGCGATCCAAACCCATGCGGGCCAGCCTCCAAGGCACAGAGAGTGTACATGCCTGACATGCCCTGGACACTCACCATCATGCCATAATAATAATTAATAGTACTAATGAACTACACCTGTCCTAATGGGCAGACGTGCAACCGACAGCTCAACCGCAGCTATTGCGCGGCGCATCTGAAGGCTGCGTACGGCTGTTCAGTCCAAAGACCGGGGGGGGGGTCGCCACACACAGCCTCAATTACCCCCAGCTAATGCTGGCACCAATTTTACAGATGGGTGAACTGAAGCAATGTAGAGTTAAGTGTCTTGCTCAATTGTTCCGAGTGGGTCGAGAATCGAACCCCCGACCTTTCAGTCGTGAGTCCGACGATCTAACCACTAGGCTACAATCCGTCGACATGAACACTCACCATCACGCCATGAACACTCACTATCACGCCCTGGACACTTACCATCAGGCCCTGGACACTCATCATCATGCCCTGGACACTCACCATCAGGCCCTGGACACTCATCATCACGCCCTGGACACTCACCATCAGGCCCTGGACACTCACCAAACTGCCCGGCATCCAGTGAGGAAGCCCCATCGCACAGCGATGCCGCTGCCAAAGCCGCTCCAGGCGCCAAGACATCTTCAACAACGTCTGATGACCGCCGGCATTTGTGCTCGGGCCTGCGCCTGACCAGCACGCAGACGATGATCACCACTGCGGCGCCCAGTAACAGCAGCATGGCCGACAGGCAGGCGATCACCGTCTCGCTGGCTCCAACGCTGCCGAAGCCTCCGCCACCAACGTGCGACGGCGGTTGAGCTTGCGGATGATTTCGGATGTCGCTCTCTGAGATGCTTCTCCAATTTCCGACTCCGACGACAGCAACGTCGTCGGTCTCCACGAGAACGCGGTAGAGCCCGGCGGCGGAGCAGCGGCGCGGCAGCTGCCGGGTGTCGCAGGCGCGCACACGCAACTGAAACTCCTGACCGGTGTCGCGGCGCAGCGACTGGCCAACCAGCACCAGGCCGGAGGCGCGGTCCACGCTGAACCGATGGCCGAGCTCCACCGAGTTCACCAGCTCGTATTCGAGGCCGGCCGAGGCGTCGGCTTGAATGTTGTCGGCGTCCTCGGCGCGGACGCGGCCAACTCGGACGCCGGGCTCGCGCTGGCGCAGGTGGAACACCGCCGGGTAGTGCGGCGGCGAGGTCACCAGCCGGGGCGCGTTGTCGTTGACGTCGGCGAGCAGGACTCGGACTAAGCAGGTGGCCGTCAGGCTGGCCTCACTTTCCATTGCTGGCTGGTCGATAGCCAATACGTGAAATGAGTATTCGGCCTGGGTCTCCCTGTCCAGATTGGCTCTGCGGGGTGGGGCGATGGATGCGGGTAGTGGAGGTCAGGTGGGCAGGTGGTAGAGGGAGGATACAAATAGGCGGATATAAAAGGTCAAAATGTAGCAGCGGGTGAATGACAGCGGATAGAAGAATCCAAAGAGCGGATGGATGTCTTTTCGCACAGCCACTCAACTCGACAGGCCGGGGGCAGAATGAGATTCTCTGTCCCGAAAACTCACGCCGTCAAAATCTCGCCGCTGTCCCTATCCACGCTGAAAGCGTCGACATCGGCGACCCGACCGGAGCTCTCGGCTGGTGCCAGCCGATACAGTACTCGGCCATTGCCTGTCTGGACCGAGTCGGCGTCGAGAGCTTCAACTCTGCCGACGGAGCTGCGCGGCTGGCAATTCTCGCTGATGTTGAAGACGTACTCAGGCTTGAGAAACACCGGCGTGTTGTCGTTGACGTCGGACACGCGCAGCCAGACGCTGATGCTGGTGCTGAGCGGCGGCTGTCCGCGATCTTTGACCACCACGGCGAAGTTATACGCATCCTGTCGCTCCCGGTCGAAGACAATCCGCGGAGTCAGGCGTCCAGTGTCGATGTCTAAGCTGACGATGGCAGCTGCTGCTATGTCGTTGGGATCCAATTGGAAGGCCAGCTTTGCGTTAACGCCTAGGAAGTTTTTTAATTGAGATGAAGATTAACATTTTGGCCAACTGAAGTAGAGAGATGCTTCGCTCGGTTTTCATAGAAATAATCTGGAGGCCGGTAAGGAACGCATGTTTGTCGCATCGCCAGTGCATTTAGTATGCTCTGGAGAAGCTTCTTGGGGCGAAATCCCATTTAGCTTTATGCGTTCTCTAGAGGATCTGCATAGAACTTTCTTAACCCAATGATTTTTAGTAAGGACTGTTTAAGCCGCCCTAAGAATCGTCCAGTAGGCCTCAGAGGCCTCAGCTGATTCTCAGTATCCTAACTTCCTGCCGTTGGACGCATTTCAGCTCAGTCCATCAAGCCATGATGCCAATAAGATCGCTCGTATCGCGTCCGACACTCGTCGCCTTAATCTCCAGGCTTGATTCCGGTTAATTTTGGATTCGGTGCACGGAAGATGGTTCAATTGGTTCAGCAGTTGGTTCAGGGCGCGGTAGGCATAGGTAAAACCGTGCAGGTAGGTGAGCAGTGGGTGATCTGCGTCCTCCACGGGCACCTCCAGCCAGGCGTGCTGGTTGTAGCTGCCACCCGCTGGAACCGCTGGTTGCGGGCCTTCCACGTCGTGCAGGCCGTTGATCGACGTGGTGATGAAACCGGAATCGCCGGAGGGGAAATGTCCGGTAGCTCCATATACTTGTACGATCCACTAATTACAAGGGCCACTGAGAAGCCTTTAGTCTGAATAAGATCCCCCCTCAAAATTTAGAAGTGTGATGAATTGGCGGGGAACCAATTAAACGTAACACCTCTACATCCGCCTTCCTTTACATCCGCCTTCCTCTACATCCGCCTTCCTCTACATCCGCCTTCAATGCTTGACATGCTTGGGGAATATAGATGTACTCCGAGTTCATTTATTGCCATCTTTAAGATCAGAAAAATAAGTTTTAGGCGACTCTCTGAGCACACGAAAAAGCCGACAGCGAATCCGAAACGCCTCACCTTCGTCGGCATCCCTGATGTACTTGTTAAGGCGAGTCAGCAGCGGTCGCATCGCAATGTCGCCTTCAGGCGCCCAGACGGAGATCGGCGATTCAACGGGCACCGGCGGCGAGTCGTTGACGTCCTCGACCTTGGCGCAGCAAGTTTTATGGGCGACGCGTCCGCTGGTGTCGCGGCAGGCAATGCGGAAGCAGAGCACCGACTCGCTCTCCCGGTCCAGGGTCCGGTTAGTGACGAGGTCGAAGATCCAGATGGGGGATGACTGCTGCGTTGGGAAAGTGCTCGCGCACAGGCCGTTTGAAATGGAATCATTATAAATCCGCCTAACCCATATAAAGTAGTTGGGAGACAAAGGGCTGAAAGCGACTCTTTGCGATTTTTAATTTATGGGAACGTAACACCTGGAAATATCTCAAGGACACTCACGCAGAAATTGAAAGAGGAAATTTAAATACGAAAGAAAGATGGCAATCTTACAGGCTTAAGACCGATCCAGCCGATAAAAACACTCTCTTTGCGTGAGAAGCAAAAGGGATTAATGTCTAGTGAACATCAAAATCCCCTTTTGTCTATTGCGTACTCGTAAGAAAGAGTGTTTCTTTGAAATGTAACGTAAATTTTGATTGAAATCACACTGCAGGCATAGTGGCTTGTGAGATTTGTCTGTTAGAAGAGGGTACTCCAGGCACTCTGAGCAGTGAGCACTGATCACTCTGAGCAGTGAGCATTGATCACTTTGAGCAGTAAGCACTGATCACTCTGAGCAGTAAGCACTGATCACTTTGAGCAGTGAGCACTGATCACTCTGAGCAGTGAGCACTGATCACTCTGAGCAGTGAGCACTGATCACTCTGAGCAGTGAGCACTGATCACTCTGAGCAGTGAGCACTGATCACTCTGAGCAGTGAGCACTGATCACTCTGAGCAGTGAGCACTGATCACTCTGAGCAGTGAGCACTGATCACTCTGAGCAGTGAGCACTGATCATTCTGAGCTTACCTCCGCATCTCTTCCAACCCCGCCGCCCCCAGGTGTCTTCAGCAGAACGAAGGGAAACTGCAGCTTGGATGGCATCGAGCTCGGCTCAGCTTCCACCGAGCAGCTGACTCGATCCCCGGCATCGGGATCTCTCACCAGCACCAGCGCTACAGCAGAGCCCGGCGGTTGAGCCTCTTTGACTCGGTAGGCCGAAGGCGACTGACTGCAACTGTTAGGCAGGAAGCACACCTGCACTACCGGCGGCTCGTCCCGTCTGTCATTCACCGCAATGCTGACTGTGGCCGTGGAACTCAAGCGATTCTCAGCGCCTTCAGCGTCGTCTCGGGCGATTACCTGCGCAGTGGGATGGCGAAGACGGGATTCTAATCTATGCTCAACTGTTGCTACGCACTCAAATGCCTGATACATCCGCCTTCCTCTACATCCGTCTTTCCTCTACTTCCGCCTTTCCTCTACTTCCGCCTTCCCTCAACTTCCGCCTTCCCTCAACTTCCGCCTTCCCTCAACTTCCGCCTTCCCTCAACTTCCGCCTTCCCTCAACTTCCGCCTTCCCTCAACTTCCGCCTTCCCTCAACTTCCGCCTTCCCTCAACTTCCGCCTTCCCTCAACTTCCGCCTTCCCTCAACTTCCGCCTTCCCTCAACTTCCGCCTTCCCTCAACTTCCGCCTTCCCTCTACTTCCACCTTTCCTCTACTTCCGCCTTCCCTCTACTTCCGCCTTCATCTACATCCGCCTTCCTCTACATCCCTTTCCTCTGATCCCCTTCAGAGCACAGAGCACTCACCTCGAAGATAAAGTACTTCTTCGCCATCGTATCGTAGTCCAGCTTCTCCTTGATGATGACGTCACCATCCGGTTCCACACTGAAATGCTGCATCGCCAGCTCTTGATCTTCGCCTGTCACGCTGGCGAACTCGAACAGCACCTTGCCGTTGGCGCCGGAGTCTCGGTCCGTCGCGTTCAGCCGCAGGACAACCGACCCGACCGGTTCGTCTTCGTACACCGGGCGCGGCGGCGAGAGCAGGCTGCCAGCGAACTGCGGCGAGTGATCGTTGATATCGGCGACCAGGACAAGCAGCTGCACGGAGCCGGAGAGGGGCGGCTCGCCGCCGTCCGTAGCGTACAGGGTCATGCTGTATGACTCGCACTCTTCCCTGTCGATGAGCCTGTTGGTCTCCAGCTCGAGCTGTCCATTTCGATTCCTCAGGGAGAAGGCGGCGCCCCGGTTGTCCAGCTTGTAGATGAGGCTGCCGTTCCGGCCGCAGTCGTCGTCCGAGGCTGCCGCGACTTTCACGGCCACGCCGGCCGGGTCGCCGTCGCGGAAATGCAGCTGAACGACGCTTTCGTTCCAGACTGGGGCGCAGTCGTTGATGTCGAAGATTTCGATGAACGTATTGACACCGATGCGGTTGTTTTGGTAGGCCAGGAAGTGGAAGCTGGGTATTTTGGAGAGGGGAGGCTGACTTAAAAGATGAACGGAAGCAGATCGAAGAGAACGATTTGCAAAATAAATTAGCAGACTTAATGGACAAACAGTGATATATTGGCGAGACAATATAGCAGGTTGGGTAGACTGTGTTGCAGACTGTCTAGTCAGAGTTGGTAGATTGGGTAGACTGTCTGAAAAATTGGCAAGACAGCGGGTCATGCGGCAGACTGGCTTGACAGAGAAAGGCAGCTTGATTAGACACAGAACATTGGCTAGACACAGAGGCAGATTGGCAAGGCAGAGAGGCAGATTGGCTAGACACAGAGGCAGATTGGCTAGACACAGAGGCAGATTGGCTAGACACAGAGGCAGTTTGGCTAGACACAGAGACAGTTTGGCTAGACACAGAGGCAGTTTGGCTAGACACAGAGGCAGATTGGCTAGACACAGAGGCAGATTGGTTAGACACAGAGGCAGATTGGCTAGACACAGAGGCAGATTGGCTAGACACAGAGGCAGATTGGCTAGACACAGAGGCAGTTTGGCTAGACACATGGGCAGTTTGGCTAGACACAGAGGCAGATTGGCTAGACACAGAGGCAGATTGGCTAGACACAGAGACAGATTGGCTAGACACAGAGGCAGATTGGCTAGACACATGGGCAGTTTGGCTAGACACAGAGGCAGATTGGCTAGACACAGAGGCAGATTGGCTAGACACAGAGGCAGATTGGCTAGACACAGAGGCAGATTGGCTAGACACAGAGGCAGATTGGCTAGACACAGAGGCAGATTGGCTAGACACAGAGGCAGATTGGCTAGACACAGAGGCAGATTGGCTAGACACAGAGGCAGATTGGCTAGACACAGAGGCAGATTGGCTAGACACAGAGGCAGATTGGCTAGACACAGAGGCAGATTGGCTAGACACAGAGACAGATTGGCTAGACACAGAGGCAGATTGGCTAGACACAGAGGCAGATTGGCTAGACACAGAGGCAGATTGGCTAGACACAGAGACAGATTGGCTAGACACAGAGGCAGATTGGCTAGACACAGAGGCAGATTGGCTAGACACAGAGGCAGATTGGCAAGGCAGAGAGGCAGATTGGCTAGACACAGAGACAGATTGGCTAGACACAGAGGCAGATTGGCTAGACACAGAGGCAGATTGGCTAGACACAGAGGCAGATTGGCTAGACACAGAGGCAGATTGGCTAGACACAGAGACAGATTGGCTAGACAAACGGCCCAGTCACGCGGCCTTACACGCAAGCCACTTTCTCCCCCTTATTGCACGCCAGTTTCTCCCGGTCGATCCGCTCCACAGTCCGGATATCGCCGGAGCGCTCGTCCACACGGAACGCGGACTGCTGCCCGTCCAGTTGAATCAGGCTGAACCGGCCGCCAGCTGTAGAGTTGCCGCGAGACTCGAAGTAAGTCTTTAAACTGGCCACAATGGAATTAACTGGCAGCTCCTCAGCAATACCGATGCGGTATGCGCCAGTCAGCATAGAAGTGCGAGATGCAACTGGAGGCACCGGCAGCGCCAGCAGATGCAGCAAAGTGTACAGCAGCAAGTTCGCCATCATCCTGAGTTGCTGGGCGTTGTTAGCCTGTCGCGGATGAAATTATATAAATTCATAAGTTGGACCATTTGTCATGTTACACTCGTACATCTTCTCGTAGGCGCATTAAGCAGGATACGTGTAATATCAGTGAAGCTTCTTCAAAGTTTCAGACTTGCGCAAAAGAGATTCTCGATGCGCATCGCATCCACGGCTTGCTTTTCTTGCGTTTCTTTCTTTCGTTTCTTGCGTTTCTTGTGTTTCTTTCTTTAGTCTATAGGAGACGCTGAGGGATGCTGGAGCTGCAGAATTCTGTCTGGCCGAGAACTGTAGCAATTCATTCACCTTCGGAAAGCCTTCAGTAGACAATTGGTTAACTGGCTGATTGCTTGCCATCACATATTTTTTTGTGAAAAAGAATTACAAGCGTAGGCAATCTTCGGCATACAATCAGAGTATTTGAAGTCTTGTCTGTCTGCCTGACTCTCTCTCAGCCTCTCTCTCTCTTTCAGCAGGTTTCCATATCGCGCGAACTGGCAAAACGGTGGCTCAATTTACTTTGTAGGTTTCTTTAATTATGCTCCGAGGGGGCCCGGAGGGTTTGGTGGGCAAATCACGGAGCCGATGGGAAGAGATGTGAAGAGGGAAAGCGGGAAAATTGTCCCATCAGTCAGGGGTTTAGAGTTTCTAAGAGGACTTTTTGCCTTTGAGGGGCGCACGAGAATTAGCAGGTGATGGCACGCTAGAATGCGTAGACAGCACAGAGCTGTCAGGGGGGGGGCTCTCAAGCATTTACTTTTGCTGCGCCAGCTTTTGACTGAAGCAGCGGATTAATCCGATTATGGAGCGGCAGCTCTTGCTCCGACCGAGCTCCTCTCATCCGCCTGCCCAGGCACATTTGGGACTAATTGAGACAGTGACAATGGAATTCTTAATGCTGCTGAGTTGAACTTGACAACTTGTGAATTCTGTATGCAATTTTTGTCTAACCAACTGGAAAGCTGATCTCTATCCAACTGATGTCTATCCAACTGATCTCTATCCACCTGATCTCTATCCAACTGATCTCTATCCAACTGATCTCTATCCAACTGATCTCTATCCAACTGATCTCTATCCAACTGATCTCTATCCAACTGATCTCTATCCAACTGATCTCTATCTAAATTATCTCTATCCAACTGATGCGCATCATAGAATCTCCTTAAATCTTTAATAACAGCAGTCTGACTGGCACAGAGAGAGAGAGCGAAGAGAGAGAGAGGGGAGAGAGAGAGGAAAGAGAGAGAGATAGATAGAGGGAGAGAGAGAGAGAGAGATAGAGGGAGAGAGAGAGAGGGAGAGAGAGGGAGAGAGAGATAGAAAGAGAGAGAGATAGAGGGAGAGAGAGAGAGAGGGAGAGAGAGGGAGAGAGAGATAGAAAGAGAGAGAGAGAGAGATAGAGGGAGAGAGAGAGAGGGAGAGAGAGGGAGAGAGATAGAAAGAGAGAGAGAGGAGAGAGAGGAGAGAGATAGAGGAGAGAGAGGAGAGAGAGAGAGAGAGAGAGAGAGAGAGAGAGAGAGAGAGAGAGAGAGAGAGAGAGAGAGAGAGAGTGCTGCATTCGTCCGGCAGCTGGATCGTCATCTTGCTGTGAAAAAAATGGCAGTATTTTTCGCTAGAAACTGCAACCAAGCCACAGGACTAACAACAGCTGCATATTCTTTAGTGCAGCCTGCATAAATAAGAAGAATCTGAATGCACACAGAACAGTTTGCGTCAGACTTTACAGTTTCCCAAGAAGCCGCGCTAAAGCTGAACCACTTGTCTTACCCACCGACTTGCTTGGAAAACACACAGTCAACGGCAGGTCATGTGGGCATTGGTGGAGTCCTGTTTAGGAGCCGGTATCTCATTAACTCTGAATATAATTTAGCAAACTCTAAACAGAACCGCGCTAGGTTCCCACGGTGTCCAAAGTCGCGCTTTAACTCACCGGGACGCGAGAGAGCTGAGGAATGCTGGACAATCCGATTTTGGAAACTCGAGCAGCGCCTGCTATGCTAAACAATATTGAAAGATTCATTCAGTTGGCCGGGAATCTCTGCGCTCGGCTGCAGAGAGTAGCTTATGTATTTTATCTGAAAAGCCATCAGCCAATGGAAACCCTTCGCTCGCTGACATGCTGTCCCCGCCTGTAACCATGCAGCGAGATCGCGTGCGACAGCCAGCTGCCCTGCGAACTAAATTAAGAAGCTGGCTGTCTTCGACTTCTGTCTCTGCAGAACTGTAGATTAACATTTCTGTTTCTCTCATTTGAATCGAAGTAAATTTGCCGAGTTCCAGTTTGCTCTCCGTCTGGCACGGACGTCCAGGTGCTTAATTACTCATCTATAGCTAATTTTGACGTTGAGGCACGCCAACAGACAAGCATTGAATTAGACAGACAGGTACTAAGACAGAAAGGCTGACAGACACTACTATGATATACAGATTACAGAAAGGTAAAGGCAGAAAGACAGGCAGCCAAAGACAGGCAGCAAAAGACAGGCAGCCAGACTGACAGAAAGTCAAGACAGGCAGCCAGACTGACAGATAGTCAAGACAGGCAGCCAGACTGACAGATAGTCAAGACAGGCAGCCAGACTGACAGATAGTCAAAGACAGGCAGCCAGACTGACAGATAGTCAAAGACAGGCAGTCAAAGACAGGCAGCCAGACGGACAGACAGTCAAAGACAGGCAGCCAGACTGACAGATAGTCAAAGACAGGCAGCCAGACTGACAGATAGTCAAAGACAGGCAGCCAGACTGACAGATAGTCGAGACAGGCAGCCAGACTGACAGATAGTCAAGACAGGCAGCCAGACTGACAGATAGTCAAAGACAGGCAGCCAAAGACAGGCAGCAAAAGACAGGCAGCCAGCCTGACCGACAGATAGTCAAGACAGGCAGCCAGACTGACAGATAGTCAAGACAGGCAGTCAAAGACAGGCAGCAAAAGACAGGCAGCCAGACTGACAGAAAGTCAAGACAGGCAGCCAGACTGACAGATAGTCAAGACAGGCAGCCAGACTGACAGATAGTCAAGACAGGCAGCCAGACTGACAGATAGTCAAAGACAGGCAGCCAGACTGACAGATAGTCAAAGACAGGCAGTCAAAGACAGGCAGCCAGACGGACAGATAGTCAAAGACAGGCAGCCAGACTGACAGATAGTCAAAGACAGGCAGCCAGACTGACAGATAGTCAAAGACAGGCAGCCAGACTGATAGATAGTCGAGACAGGCAGCCAGACTGACAGATAGTCAAGACAGGCAGCCAGACTGACAGATAGTCAAAGACAGGCAGCCAAAGACAGGCAGCAAAAGACAGGCAGCCAGCCTGACCGACAGATAGTCAAGACAGGCAGCCAGACTGACAGATAGTCAAGACAGGCAGTCAAAGACAGGCGGATAAAGACAGGCAGCCAAAGACAGGCAGCCAAAGACAGGCAGCCAAAGACAGGCGGATAAAGACAGGCAGCCAAAGACAGGCAGCCAAAGACAGGCAGCCAAAGACAGGCAGCCAAAGACAGGCAGCCAAAGACAGGCAGCCAAAGACAGGCGGATAAAGACAGGCAGCCAAAGACAGGCAGCCAAAGACAGGCAGCCAAAGACAGGCAGCCAAAGACAGGCAGCCAAAGACAGGCGGATAAAGACAGGCAGCCAAAGACAGGCAGCCAGAGACAGGCAGCTAAAGACAGGCAGCCAAAGACAGGCAGCCAGACCAGCAGACAGGCTGTACTCAACAAACCACGAGCATCAAGGCTCCACCATTTGCAGTCCCTAGGATCCCAGGTCCCGCGGATGACCCGTCTGCTTCACCCCCGGATCGCTAATTCCGAATGTCAGGGATGTCCTGGAGATGGATAAAATAAGCTTTTCATTTCACCTCAGCGTGTTGAAGTATTTAAGATTAAGAAGATTATTTAATTATGAAAGGAAGGCGGCTCGTCAAAATACTAGGACAGCCATTAACTGGGTTGATTCTCACAGGTTTAACGATGCTCCTCATCAAATAGGTCAGATTGATTTGTTTTGGGTGAAAGCTGTCTGTCTGTGTGTCCGCTTTGTAGAAAGCTTTAGAATAAATACAGAAAGACTTTTGCATCCGATGTGATACAAAAAGAATAGATGTAATGGCAGATGCAAAGGCAAAGAAGGGCATTATGAGATGGGAGAGAGACAGACTGAGAGGGGCATTGTGAGGGGGAGGGAGAGGCAGAGACTGAGGGGCATTGTGAGGGGGAGGGAGAGGCAGAGACTGAGAGGGGCACTGTGAGGGGGAGGGAGAGGCAGAGACTGAGAGGGGCACTGTGAGGAGGAGGGAGAGGTAGAGACTGAGAGGGGCACTGTGAGGGGGAGGGAGAGGCAGAGACTGAGAGGGGCACTGTGAGGGGGAGGGAGAGGCAGAGACTGAGAGGGGCATTGTGAGGGGGAGGGAGAGGCAGAGACTGAGAGGGGGGCACTGTGAGGGGGAGGGAGAGGCAGAGACTGAGGGGCACTGTGAGGGGGAGGGAGAGGCAGAGACTGAGAGGGGCACTGTGAGGGGGAGGGAGAGGCAGAGACTGAGAGGGGCACTGTGAGGGGGAGGGAGAGGCAGAGACTGAGAGGGGCACTGTGAGGGGGAGGGAGAGGCAGAGACTGAGAGGGGCATTGTGAGGGGGAGGGAGAGGCAGAGACTGAGAGGGGCACTGTGAGGGGGAGGGAGAGGCAGAGACTGAGAGGGGCACTGTGAGGGGGAGGGAGAGGCAGAGACTGAGGGGCACTGTGAGGGGGAGGGAGAGGCAGAGACTGAGAGGGGCATTGTGAGGGGGAGGGAGAGGCAGAGACTGGGAGGGGCATTGTGAGGGGGAGGGAGAGGCAGAGACTGAGAGGGGCATTGTGAGGGGGAGGGAGAGGCAGAGACTGGGAGGGGCATTGTGAGGGGGAGGGAGAGGCAGAGACTGAGAGGGGCATTGTGAGGGGGAGGGAGAGGCAGAGACTGAGAGGGGCATTGTGAGGGGGAGGGAGAGGCAGAGACTGAGAGGGGCATTGTGAGGGGGAGGGAAAGGCAGAGACTGGGAGGGGCATTGTGAGGGGGGGGGAGCCGCATCTATAAAAAAGCAGACTGAGCTCAGCTAGTTGATTTAAGAGTGTACAATTCCTAATACAATAAAGCAGTAAATCTCTTTAGCAAGTTAGCTGAAAGAACTTTAGTGTATTTGTGCACATCAAGTTCAAACAAGAACGCAGAAAATACAAATAGAATAGCATGTTACACTGTATAGGCTAGACAGACGGTCTCCCTGGAATGCAGATTGACAGTTTTCAGGCAATCCGATAGTTCTATAGTCAGTGAATGTGTACATTGAACACAGAAGCAGACAATTGGAAAGCGCAACTGGCGTCCATAGCAACGCGTTGTTCTGGGTAAGTGCATGGACGCAACTGCAGTACAAGGACGCTATACTCGACTTTCATAGAAATGGGCTGGAGGCCGCTAAAGAGCGCATATTAGTCGCATCGCCAGTACGCATTTAGTATGCTCCAGAGAAAGCATAGCGCTGAATGGGGTTTTGCCATAGACAAATTCAGTCGAGAAAATCGAGTGTATCTTCCTTCTACTTCCAGTTGTCCATGGGTTCGATGTAGTGAGCGAAATCTTCTAGAATCATGAATTCTGCTGGGTTGGTCCTCTTATTGCGGGTCGGCAAATGCTGCGAAGGCTTTGTAAGTGTAGTTGATGAAGGCCAGATCCTTTCTGTAGCGCTCGTGGCCTTTCTCCGCAGTTGTGGCTGTTGAGGGGGGGGGTTAAAAATTGAATATAAGCGTATGGCTTGTTATTCCGTTTTTTACCATTAGTTATATGCCACCGAATTCCATATTGTCTACTTATAGTAGCAGGATTTAAAGCCTAGAATTCTTCTCTGGAAATAAGAAAAATTGAGTGGCACTTGACTATATCGATTTCATTTCTGAACTATAGTCTATGGTAAACCTCGACTGCTGACTAAATCAAACTCACTTTTCTAGGACTGAGCTGACGAATGACTAAAATAACTTCACTATGTCCAAAAAAATTGTTAAGAGGTATATATATATTGAGTCAATTGAGATTGGATGCATTCATCGCTGTTCAAATGCCGAAAGAAACAGAGATTCTCGCTGTTCGAGGCTGATAAGAGATCGGGTGAGATTCTCTCTGTTCGATGTGGGTGAGATGGAAGGAGAGTCCTGGCGCACTCACTGGGCCACTTGAGGTCGGCATCCGGGAACTGATCAAAGTTGGACGTGTCGTCAATGGCTTTGATGTTGACCGTAATGGCGGCCGGCCGCTCTCTCAGGTGGTCCCAGTCCAGGTCGCTGAAGAAGGCCTCTAGTTTGACTTCGGCCAAGTCGCCAAGTCGCTGTTGCGCATCGCAGCACAGACTCTGGATGGCCTCGCGGGCCTCCTTGGACACGGGGATCTCCGGCGGGAAGCAGAGCGTCTCCCGCCATCGCATCACCTTGCGGTAGGTCTCCTGCGGGGTGTCGGAGCAGAACGGCGGGAAGCCGACCAGCATCTCGAACATGATGACACCGACAGACCAGAAGTCGACTGACTTGTTGTAGCCGCTGTTAGAGAAAACCTCTGAGGGCGGTGGACCGAGAGATGTACTTTCAATGCGTACAGTGCGTAGAGTACAGACTATCCTTTGGGTAGCCCTAATTGGTGAGTGAATCGAACTTTCTACTATTCTTTCTACTGTTAGTAGCTGGCAATGCGCAACCTCCTGCCCTCACTCACCCGGCGCGATGTAGTCCGGCGTGCCCACAGTCGAGTAGGCGAGTTGCCGGCGCCGGTGCTTCCAGCTCTCCGCCCGGTGCCGGCTGTCCGTCGGATGCCAGGCGAAGTCGGCCGGCTGGGCGGCGCTCAGGTTCCGGTAGAAGTCCGTCCGGTGCGCCTTCTTCAGGCCGGTGCACAGGCCGAAGTCGGAAAGCTTGAGGTGGCCGCGACTGTCCAGCAGAAGGTTGTCCGGCTGCACCAAGTGGAAGCGCATGATGCATCTCAGGATTCCAGCTCATCAAATCCCTCAGGTTTAGGCAACTCTCACTTTCACGTCCCTGTGAATGAACCCTAACCCCAAATCCCACAGGTACAGACAACTCTCACCTTCACATCCCTGTGAAAGAACCCTAATCCCAAATCCCACAGGTACAGACAACTCTCACCTTCACATCCCTGTGAATGAACCCTAATCCCAAATCCCACAGGTACAGACAACTCTCACCTTCACATCCCTGTGAATGAACCCTAATCCCAAATCCCACAGGTATAAGCAACTCTCACCTTCACATCCCTGTGAATGAACCCCATCCTGTGGATAGAGTCCAACGCCAGCAGGCACTCGCCGATGTAGAACTGGGTCTCAACCTCCGTCAGGGTGTCCCGCTTAATCAGCAAACTCATAATGTCCCCGCCAGGCAGGAACTCCATCACCAGGTACAGGCTGGACTGGTCCTGGAATGAGTAGTACATCTTCACCACCCAGGCATTGTCGGCCTTGGCCATGATGTCCCGCTCGGCGCGGGAATGGGCCACCTGATCCTTCTCCAGGATGTCCGCCTTCTTCAGGATTTTCATGGCGTAGATGTGCCCGGTGTCCCGCTTTTGCACCAGGCGCACCTGGCCGAAGGCACCCTTGCCGATCACCTTCAACGGCTCGAAGTCGTCAACGGTGAGGCGAGCGCGGCGAACTCGAAGGAATTCCGTCTCCTTCTGGCTGTGCTGCTCGCGGCGCTCCTGCTTCTGAGGACGTGGGAGCGATGAGCATAGTGCAGAACAGTGTTGAGGAGCGAACTGCTCACAGAGCCTGAAAGTGTTTTACCTGATCCAGGTTCAGCTCCTCTTCGTCCATTGTCTGCTCGAGTAGCTCATATCTAAGGGGTTTAGGAATGGGTAAAGTGTAGCTATCTATCTATCTATCTATCTATCTATCTATCTATCTATCTATCTATCTATCTATCTATCTATCTATCTATCTATCTATCTATCTATCTATCTATCTATCTATCTATCTATCTATCTATCTATCTATCTATCTATCTATCTATCTATCTATCTATCTATCTATCTATCTATCTATCTATCTATCTATCTATCTATCTATCTATCTATCTATCTATCTATCTATCTATCTATCTATCTATCTATCTATCTATCTATCTATCTATCTATCTATCTATCTATCTATCTATCTATCTATCTATCTATCTATCTATCTATCTATCTATCTATCTATCTATCTATCTATCTATCTATCTATCTATCTATCTATCTATCTATCTATCTATCTATCTATCTATCTATCTATCTATCTATCTATCTATCTATCTATCTATCTATCTATCTATCTATCTATCTATCTATCTATCTATCTATCTATCTATCTATATATCTATCTCTCATCACCCACCGTTTAACCCTGTCAGTGTGCTGGGCTGCCAGGTTATGATAGTAGGCCTCCAGCGCCACCTTGGCCACCTTGACGCGGTCCAGTTGATGCTGACTGAGCGCAGAACCGGGCGGCATTGCCGTTTTCTCGGGCCCGGCCTGCTCGGGTGGGGATCGGATAAAGATGCGGACTGGAAATTCGGAAATGCATCCATAAAAACCGCTTTCCCAGCCGAAGCGTGGGGAATAGAATTCTCTACAGGCAACCTGGGATCAGGAGGGAGGGAAAGGGATTCCAGCCTCCCTTACTCCTTGATCGCCAAAGCCAAGACTTATCTCAAGGCTCCCAGGGGAGCAGCGCCAAAGTGAATTAAGACTTTAGAAAGAGAAAAGGGGCGGGGGCGAAAATGAAGTAAGGCGGGAAGGAGAGTGGCGGCACTGGCGGTCAGGAAGTGGGGATGACCTGGTGGCGGCTCACGGGGAACAAAAGTCCTTTGACGCCCGTGTTGCTCCCAGCTCTCCATCGCTCTGCAGGGATTTTGGTCAGCTCCGTTGCACTTTGCGTCTTCTGGGCTGGCTTTGACAGCTGAAGGATCGTTAAGGGCCTTTGGACTGTTGTTGATTGAGCGGCTTGAATTGAAACCTCAAAGTTGTGAGGTTTGAAACAAGAAAATGGCTTTAATGTGTCTTGTTCCTTCGAATCTCTGAGGAAGGGGTGGGGAGGAAGGGAGGAGAGGAAGGGAGGAGAAGAAGGGAGGAGAGGAAGGGAGGAGAAGAAGGGAGGAGAGAAACGGAGGAGAAAAAGGGAGGAGAAGAAGGGAGGAGAGAAACGAAGGGAGGAGAAGAAGAGAGGAGAGAAACGGAGGAGAAAAAGGGAGGAGAGGAAGGGAGGAGAAGAAGGGAGGAAAAGAAGGAAGTAGAAGAAGGGAGGAGAAGAAGGGAGGAAAAGAAGGAAGTAGAAGAAGGGAGGAGAAGAAGGGAGGAGAAGAAGGGAGGAAAAGAAGGAAGTAGAAGAAGGGAGGAGAAGAAGGGAGGAGAAGAAGGGAGGAAAAGAAGGAAGTAGAAGAAGGGAGGAGAAGAAGGGAGGAAAAGAAGGAAGGAGAGGAAGGAAGTAGAAAAAGGGAGGAGAGGAAGGGAGCAGGTAGTCCGCAATGCAGACCGTAAGGCATTCCTTAATTCACTGCAACTAACTGCTGTGGTCGGGCAAAATTAACACGAATAGGCGTGTCGATTATTAACTCTGCAACCCAAGAGCGGCGGTGCACTTTAGACCGCCGCCTACGGATCAGCAGAGTCGCTTTCCAGCTTCCAGCTGAAGATGAGGAGACTGGGGATGAGGGACTTAGACTCCCGCCTCACTGAATGCAATGAAGCTCTTTACCCGGATAGGAGAAGGCATAGGGAGGGCCAATAAGTGACGGTAATGCGACACGATAAGCAATTTTCGCTGGGCGTAGGGAAGGCGAAGAATGCGAGCAAGAAGGACGGCAGTCAGGCCAGCCGATCAGGTGCCCGGGAATTGCAATAATATGGAAACCGATCGGGTGGATAGCCTACTTGTAGCATTGTCCCCCGCAGGTACACGCTTACACAGCAGCCTTGACTTGCTCATAGCCCCCACCCCCCTCAGCCGTTGTCAACCACTCGGATCAACCAGTGGGTGGCTTCTAAGCACAAGGAGAGTTGGTCTAACAGTCCCCTGTCCTTCCCCCGCTCTCAGCAAGGCCCTGCTAGGACTCAACCGCAGGGACATCAGGGCGGTGACCATGGCGCTCTCGGGTCATGTCTGTTTTGCCAGACATCGCCAACTCCAGCGCAAAATCCGTTACGAGGAATGCCCATTCTGCCTCTCCGGTGTTGAGAATCTGTGAATGCCCCCCCCCGCCTTTACCTCGGCCCAAAGCAGGACCTCACCACGCAGTATCAAGTGTCTCATGAAACCCGACCAGAGAGAGCTAACCTGAAAACTAGGAATCGAGCCTGGGTCCTCTGTCGGAAGAGAACAATCTGCGATGCAATAACCTGCCGCTTCCCACCATGCCTAAGGAGACAGGCAAATAGAGAAGAACGAAAATAATGAGGGAGAGGCAGCAGATGAGAAGCCTCAAATTGCGTGCCAGGCCCTACTGGGAGCTTAAAAGGAAGATTCACTTTGCTCCGGCAGTCGATCACACACACACACCCTCATGAGCACGCGGGCGCCATCTATTGGTCAGTGGCCCCTCTCCCTCCCTACCATTCATTCCCGCATCCATGGCGAAGTCTCTAAGCCTTTGTGTGTGGGCCAGTTTTTTACTCTAGCACTCTCTCTTCCTCTCTCTCTCAACTTTCAAGAGGGGAGCGGCGGTCGGGTACCCAACCTGCATGGCGCGCACGCAATTCGGCCGCAGGCCTCCGCGGTTGAGATCATCCCGAGGTGGCTGGCTTTGGTTCCCGGTGAAGTCCGTTGGCACACGGGTGGCCCAGGTTTTTTTTTCAATTTCCGTCCCGCAGGCAGCCGCCGCGGCCTTCATTATTCATGACCGATTGGGGACGGGGGCGGAGAAGGCGGGACCGCCATTCCAAACAGGGAATTCTCCAGCACTGGTCTAGCTATCCATGCCGCAGAGCGCGGGGGCTTACAAATTCAGGACTTTATGGAAGCCACGTCGAACCCACTCGTACACTCTCCTTCTCAAGTCAGTTCCTTTTCTTTGGTGTTTTTCTTAAGCCTGGAGAGTCTACTCAGCTGAGTCCTTCGCTGCGTCCGCTCCGCACCCGATTCTAATTCCAATTCTCTTTCTATTTTCCGCACAAAGCTTTCCAATATGAGAGGCGCCAGTGCGGGGGAGGGCTTTCTAGACTGAGGGGAACAAATTGAGCCATCAGATTCTGTGTTCAAATGCCCTCTGACTGTTAAATGCCGGTGTTAGATAAACTGTAGATAAATCAAAGAGATACCCTCAGGGCAGCCAAATAATATCAATAATAACTGCAAGAAGGCTGCGGACACCCGGCGACATCCTGCCTATACAGCTGACTCCTGAGCACATGCAAGCGCGCCAATACTGTGCGCAGACACTGCACTCATGCACACGCTCACACAGGGTGTACAGCGGCCCTTTGAATTTCTAATCGTCAGGCATGTACACTCTCTGTGCCTTGGAGGCTGGCCCTCATGCCTGTGAATCGCCCTTGGGCCAATTTTCTTGCACTCGCAAGCCCCAAATAAATGAGCAGTAAGCACCATGAGTGAGCACCATGAGTGAGCACCATGAGTGAGCACCATGAGTGAGCACCATGAGTGAGCACCATGAGTGAGCACCATGAGTGAGCACCATGAGTGAGCACCATGAGTGAGCACCATGAGTGAGCACCATGAGTGAGCACCATGAGTGAGCACCATGAGTGAGCACCATGAGTGAGCACCATGAGTGAGCACCATGAGTGAGCACCATGAGTGAGCACCATGAGTGAGCACCATGAGTGAGCACCATGAGTGGGCACCATGAGTGAGCACCATGAGTGAGCACCATGAGTGAGCACCATGAGTGAGCACCATGAGTGAGCACCATGAGTGAGCACCATGAGTGAGCACCATGAGTGAGCACCATGAGTGAGCACCATGAGTGAGCACCATGAGTGAGCACCATGAGTGAGCACCATGAGTGAGCACCATGAGTGAGCACCATGAGTGAGCACCATGAGTGAGCACCATGAGTGAGCACCATGAGTGAGCACCATGAGTGAGCACCATGAGTGAGCACCATGAGTGAGCACCATGAGTGGGCACCATGAGTGAGCACCATGAGTGAGCACCATGAGTGAGCACCATGAGTGAGCACCATGAGTGAGCACAATGAGTGAGCACCATGAGTGAGCCCCATGAGTGAGCACCATGAGTGAGCACCATGAGTGAGCACCATGAGTGAGCACCATGAGTGAGCACCATGAGTGAGCACCATTCTCCTGAAAATCTCAGCAGCCGGCAGCCACAGCGGCAGATATCAGAGCTCACGCAAGTCGCCGAGGCTTTGGCGAAGTCCGACTGCTTCGCCAGAGTCCCCTGCTGCTCGGTCACCGTCCCGACGACACCGCCGTCGCCGCTTCCACCGGGGCCGCCACCACCCAAATCAACAGCGCAGGCCCACAGACAAGTCATGTTCTGATTGGCTGACAGATAAATGATGAGAGTACAGCTCGACTCAAATTACCGCCTGATGCTGCCAGAGGTCTCTGATAAACGAGTTCTGAACAACTTTGAGCCCGGGAAACGAACGCAAAAGTAAAGCATCGGCGAGGGGACTTTAAAGGCAAACCGAATCCAATGGGAGGCGTTGGCCAATCAGAGGTCGGTATGGATTGAGTGCAGAGCTAGCTAGACAGACAGACAGACAGACAGACAGACAGACAGACAGACAGGCAGGCAGACAGACAGACAGACAGACAGACAGACAGACAGACAGACAGACAGGCAGGCAGGCAGACAGACAGACAGACAGACAGACAGACAGACAGACAGACAGACAGACAGACAGACAGGCAGCAAGGACAACTGAAGTTACGTTATATATATACTTCAATTGTCCTTGACAGACAGACAGACAGACACAGACAGACAGACAGACAGGGAGACAAACACAGACAGACAGACAGACAGACAGACACAGACAGACACAGACAGACAGACAGACAGACAGACAGACAGACAGACAGACAGACAGACAGACAGACAGACAGACAGACAGACAGACAGACAGACAGACAGACAGACAGACAGACAGACAGACAGACAGACAGACAGACAGACAGACAGGCAGACAGGCAGACAGGCAGACAGACAGACAGACAGGCAGCAAGGACAACTGAAGTTACGTTATATATATACTTCAATTGTCCTTGACAGACAGACAGACAGACACAGACAGACAGACAGACAGGGAGACAAACACAGACAGACAGACAGACAGACAGACACAGACAGACACAGACAGACAGACAGACAGACAGACAGACAGACAGACAGACAGACAGACAGACAGACAGACAGACAGACAGACAGACAGACAGACAGACAGACAGACAGACAGACAGACAGACAGACAGACAGACAGACAGACAGGCAGGCAGGCAGACAGGCGGGTAACTTCTGAATTTACTGCCAGTAGATTTAGCAGGGAAAGAGGAAATTCCAGTTGAAATTACTCTGATTCAAGATGGCTTTTGCAGTTATGAAAGCTACGAGCGTACAACATGCTATATTTTGTCGCTCAGTGTATTAATAACCGTGTATGATTTATAGTCTGCATAATTTATATTTAGAAAATTCCAGAAAGTAAATAGAATCTCTTGCTAATCCTTGCTTTCGCAGATGCCGTGAAGGAAACAGACAGCAATGGAAGATTATAAGTGACGCCAAACTGCGCATTAGTAAAATTCAGAAAAGTAATTATTAATTAAAGAAAGCACGAAGCCTTAATACGCACGTAGATGAGTCCATCATTGCCTGTCTGTCTCTGGCTGTTTCCCCTAAAAACCTGTCCATCATAGCAACGCCTGTCTGTCAACACCAGCCCTTAGTCTCACCCAGTTCTCTCCATGCTTCACGCGCAGCTTGCTCAGCCCAAAATACACGTGTTGAGAGTTTGGGCGGATAATTTTTTTCACAAATCCACCAAGCTAAGGGAGTGCTGAATATCCTTATGGGAAATATATATCCCAACTCTAAAGGCTGCTTCTTTAGTTATGCATGGAAACATAAATATTCTATAAGCAAATTTCTTTGCATACTGGAAACCGCCCTGCAACCTATCTGCAGTTTGCAATTCATTTGTTTAAGCTTCATTCAACTTCGAGATGGAATGCAATAGCTGTGCGAATATAACCAGCAGCAGACATCCCAGCCCTACCATCCCAGGTTAAAAATGGAATAAGCACTAAAATTTTTATTTGCTCAATATAGATAGAGGAAGAACTCCCAGAATGCTATCTAGCAGCACTAATTGCTGCCAGAGTGCACACACACACACACACACACACACACACACACACACACACACACACACACGCTTGAACTCAAATCTCAATAGCGGTACAATTTCAGTTCTTTTGAGATAAAAATGCTGTCTTTGCAAACGGCGTTTTTCGAGTACAATGTAGCAGCTAGGGGTTATAGTGCGGCAGATACAGAGAATATCATTATTATGCTTTGGTTTTCTCTCCTTTTAATTGGAATAATGCTAATATTAATAATCATTCGTGTTAAAAACATATGCGACATAAAAGTTCTAAAGTGTTCAACCTAATTAGTCAAAACCTAATTAGCTTTAAACACAAGATGCCGTTCTGACTATACATACTGTACATGAAGTTTAAAAACTTTCCAGCTAGTTAACCTAAAAAATCCACTTAATTAACAATAAACAAACTAATAAGCCTAAATTAGACCCATTTATTAGCCTGAAAATACATGTAGCTACCAAATTAGTCGGAAAGTGGCTAACCAATTAGCCTGAAAGAGGCTACCAAATTAGCCTGAAAGTGGCTAACCAATTAGCCTGAAAGAGGCTACCAAATTAGCCTGAAAGTGGCTACACAATTAGCCTGAAAGTGGCTACCCAATTAGCCTGAAAATGATTGCCCAATTAGCCTGAAAATGGCTACACAATTAGCCTGAAAATGGCTATCCAATTAGCCTGAAAATGGCTACCCAATTAGCCTGAAAATTATTACCCGATTAGCCTGAAAATGGCTACACAATTAGCCTGAAAATGGCTACTCAATTAGCCTGAAAATGGCTACCCAATTAGCCTGAAAGTGGCTACACAATTAGTCTGAAAGTGGCTACACAACTAGCCTGAAAATGGCTACCCAATTAGCCTGAAAATGGCTGCATGGCTGAATATGACAATTGTCACAAGTACTCTCGCACTTAAACAGCGAACCCAACTGCAAAGGTGCAGCGTGACATCACGTGACACTAAATACTCACGGGCGTCTCCGCGGTCGAACAGGAGCACGAGCAAAGATTGTCGCGAAGCCGTCGGCGAAACGATTCGCCAAGGCTCGGCTGCTGGTGCATGCTCAGACTTTCAACTAATCAGTTGAAGGCACTTAGCCTGTCATTTTCTTGTTCTTTTCTTCCGTCTCAATTCCAGAAGAGGTTGCCTGCTCACCAGTTTGTTTAATACTGTCGTGCTGCTATTCTATGACTTGAAAGACCTCAAAGGGCACAAGTGTTCCGATGTGAACCTGGCGTGAGCGATCTCTCTCCTCTTCTGTTCTTCGCTTTCGAAAAGCTGCAAGCGTGCTGCCTTTCACCCCACCCCGCCTTCTCTCTCTATCTCCCGCAATTCGCGGTACCGCAGCAGCGGCATTCGACCCGAGCTACCCTCCGCCCTACCCCGACACGCGCACAAGCCCACCACCCAACCACAGGTCGAGAGTGAGTGGTTTCTCTCTGTTCGCCATCAACCCCAACCCCCCCCTTAGCAAACTCATACGGTTGATATGGCTCGGCCCAGGCATGAGTCATGAATTCCCCCGGCCGGCAGGCGAACGGCTAACCAGACCATTGCTCTGGCAGCGGTACATGTACGCCCTGCAATATTGCAGTGTACATGCATTTGCGGCGAATTAAAACTTGGCGATTCAATGTACAAGGGTGCAATGCTCTTGACTCCGTGTTGATCGAGTGAAGACACAACTAACTTGCTCCTGGATTAACATAATAATAAAATGCTTCAATTATGGAAACAAAGTACATTATGTATATTCCTTTCGGCAGGGCCTGAAACCTGACAATGTAAAAAATTAGACAAAAAATCAATAAAATATGAACATATTTAACATATAGTATTCTCACACGCAAATGATATGCACTCTATTATAGTTTATTTGTTTTAATAAATATACAATAAACACAAAAGCAGAATTGCATAGCAGATGCGATCGGCACTCTTAGCTTACAATAACAGTCATCAAACTATATGTTCTCTAATTTGACAGCGAATTTTATATAAAAAATATCTCCCCACGAAATGCAGTTGAATGAAACACTACTGGAGTTAGCTGGGCTGAGTCCAAGTATTTTTAATCTACTCCTACCGAGTGCCGCCCCGGTGCTATCTTGTACCTATTAAAAAATCTCAAATCAAACAAAACATATCTATTTATGAACGGAACGAGTATAGTTATATTTTTCTCAAGCAAACGGATTTGGATACAATAAATCAATCAATCAAAAATTAATCATAAGCGGTTTCAGTGAATGGGCAAACACTTGTATGGGGTAGCCAAGACAGAGGCTCGGCTGTGAATTTGTACGAAGCTTGATCAGCGATAGTGCACAACCCGCTGCTCGCGCTGGCCACCGGCGAAGACGCGACAAATGATGTACATTCTAAGAGTTTGAGAGGGTGGAAATCCGCGCGGTTGATTGATGCAAGCATTCTAGCCCTTTAAATCACCCGAACCCACTGAGATAATCCTGCTGGGATTGCAATGACACTGAGATAATCCTGCTGGGATTGCAATGATACTGAGATAATCCTGCTGGGATTGCAATGACACTGAGATAATCCTGCTGGGATTGCAATGACACTGAGATAATATCTGGGATTGCAATTGGCACTGAGATAATCCTGCTGGGATTGCAATGATACTGAGATAATCCTGCTGGGATTGCAATGACACTGAGATAATCCTGCTGGGATTGCAATGACACTGAGATAATATCTGGGATTGCAATTGGCACTGAGATAATCCTGCTGGGATTGCAATGACACTGAGATAATCCTGCTGGGATTGCAATGACACTGAGATAATCCTGCTGGGATTGCAATGACACTGGGATAATCCTGCTGGGATTGCAATGGCACTGAGTCGACTGAGATAATCCTGCTGGGATTGCAATGGCACTGAGATAATCCTGCTAGGATTGCAATGATACTGGGATAATCCTGCTGGGATTGCAATAACACTGAGATAATCCTGCTGGGATTGCAATGACACTGGGATAATCCTGCTGGGATTGCAATGACACTGGGATAATCCTGCTGGGATTTCAATGACACAGGAGCTGGGATTACAATGACACTGAGACAAAGAACTCACGAGGTGGCACCCAGCAGGAAGGAGGCGGCATGGCTGATCCAGCCCAGTAGCACAGAGCCGTCGCGAACCAGGCGAGTCTTGCGCAGGCTGAGAAAGCGCCAGATTTGAAATTGGCGCGAGCCTGCCGTCTGGGAGCTGAAAAAATACCGCTCATTTATATCACGATTTGAGCTACTTATAGTAGCACGATGCAATGGCAAAAATTAAAAATTTCTACACAAAAAACTCACACGACAAATCTGGTGGGCCAGTCGCGCTGCCAGTCGCCGGCACCGCCGCTGCTCTGCAGTTGCGCACCGGCCTGTGGAGATGCGGGATTGACAGGGGGCTGTAAGGGATTCTCAATCAGGATTTGAAGGAAAATTCCTAATAGGGATTTATGGTGAGATAATAACAATAGAGATTCAAGGAGCCAGATTCTCAATGGAGGATTGGGGAAGATCTTGGATTCTCAATGGGGATTCTCAATGGAGATTTTCAATGGGGATTCTCAATGGAGATTTTCAATGGAGATTCTCAATGGAGATTCTCAATGGGGATTCGAGGGGAGATTCTCAATGGGGATTCTCAATGGAGATTTTCAATGGGGATTCTCAATGGAGATTTTCAATGGGGATTCTCAATGGAGATTCTCAATGGGGATTCTCAATGGAGATTCTCAATGGAGATTCTCAATGGGGATTCTCAATGGAGATTCTCAATGGGGATTTGAGGGGAGATTCTCAATGGGGATTGGGGATTCGAGGGGAGGTTCTGAATGGGGATTCTCAATGGAGATTCTCAATGGGGATTTGAGGGGAGATTCTCAATGGGGATTGGGGATTCGAGGGGAGGTTCTGAATGGGGATTCTCAATGGAGATTCTCAATGGGGATTGGGGATTCGAGGGGAGGTTCTCAATGGGGATTCTCAATGGAGATTCTCAATGGGGATTCTCAATGGAGATTCTCAATGGGGATTGGGGATTCGAGGGGAGGTTCTCAATGGGGATTCTCAATGGAGATTCTCAATGGGGATTCTCAATGGAGATTCTCAATGGGGATTTGAGGGGAGATTCTTAATGGGGATTGGGGATTCGAGGGGAGGTTCTGAATGGGGATTCTCAATGGAGATTCTCAATGGGGATTCTCAATTGAGATTCTCAATGGGGATTCTCAATGGAGATTCTCAATGGGGATTTGAGGGGAGATTCTCAATGGGGATTGGGGATTCGAGGGGAGGTTCTGAATGGGGATTCTCAATGGAGATTCTCAATGGGGATTCGAGGGGAGGTTCTCAATGGGGATTTGAGGGGAGATTCTCAATGGGGATTCGAGGGGAGATTCTCAATAGGAAGTTGAAGGGAGATTCTCAGTGAGATTTTTGAGGAATTTTCCTATTCACGATTTGATCACGAGGAAAGACCATACACCAACACCATATTAAAAAGATGAAAATAGAAACGATAGTTAAAAACAGTAACATGAGTGCTACTTACAGCCAGAACTGCTGGGCTGTGACTGCCACTTCCAGCTATAGCCGGACTGGCACTGCCAGACTGGGCCAGTGAGGATTGGCCGCTTTCTCTTTGGGCATCTATCAACAGCTTCTCCATAGCCTGGGAGCCGCCAGCTCCAGTTGCTTGTGGGTTAGGGTCAGCAGCAAACTGTACCTCTATCCAGGTGGCAGATGTGGCTGCATCTACATGAATATAAGTTACAAAAATAGTGTTGAGTGAATATTCTAAATGTCTATAATATCTCTTATTAAAAATTTGATTTAAATCAATACCAATGATATAATTGCATATATCATTATATGCAATTTGATATAATTGTATTTTTAAAACCTTAATTGAAACTAAATATTTTTTTTTGTAAATTCTTAGGCCCCTACTGATTTGCCTGATTCTTGAATAAAGACTATAATTATTATGCTTGCATAATAGTTACACATTTTAGTAACAAGACATTTCAATAACAACCCTTTTCTTTAAACTTGAAACAATATGAAATCTGATTTTAATATAATAACAAAACCAATCAATGTACTAAAAATTAATAAATACAATGAATATTAAAATTAAGGGTATTATCCTCTTTTAATTTGCTTGACTTTGCAAATATAGGCCTATTATTAATCAATAGACCCTTTATGCTACAATTTTATTTTAGAAATGTCATTGAAAAGCTTATTACACCAAAACATGTTGTTACCAAGGTGTCTAGGGACTAGCTAGCTAATCTATGCTTAACTGAGCTATAATAAAATTTTATATATTTAGGCATTCTATTAGAATATGATAAACTTATCATTTATATTTTTATGATCACCTATGATCACCTTAAAGGTAGGCCTTCAATTTACTAATGTTCATATCATTAGAAGGGCCACAATGACAAAATTGCAAAGTATTCCCAAAGAAGCCTTCTAGGGCTACATGGAGGCCTGGTGCAGAAGAATGGACAAGTGCATTTGGCTCAGGCAAAAGTACTTTGAAGGAGCCAGATTTGATTCCAATTGATCTAAGTTTCTATGAGCCCAAGTCCTAGAACTTTTTTAATATATCTTGTAGAAAACAAATTTATCTTTCAAATAACACCAAACCAATATATTTGCACTAAAATCATTAAGTTATATGCATTACATTAGAACATAGTTTTACTTTTCAATATATTTTTCTATTAAAAAATATATACAAAACTTATCACTAAAATCTTCATAACTTTTTTTATTATTCAATCAATTTTTGTTCATAAGCCCCATTTTGGAATACTATTAATGTAGGTACTCTATCATGTTTGATAATCATATTATCAAAATAAAGAACATTTAAAATCTTATTGACAGACTATTATTAGTTATTTACTTTGAATTCTGCAATCAATTTTCATTCTAAATAAAAATAATCCCATATATCACAAGCTAGCTATTGTGTAGAATCATCTGTTAATTTATTTTCCCATTGTTTAAGTTATTCTTAGCATTTAAATAGTCCAAAAAGCCTATTAAATCAATATTAAAACTTTAGAATTAGAATAGAAGAACAGAGCAACTTTCTTTTCCTAAGCAATAGAGCAACCACAGTCAACTTTTAAAGAGTTAGGCCTAATAATTCATGGTTTTACATGCACCTCACTAGAAAGTTAGATTTTTTCACTTCAAAAGTTTTATGTCTTTTTATACTTTTATACACTTTTATATCCAAATCATATTTAATAATTATAAACAAAAGGTAGGCCTAAAGCGAAAACAGGCCTAGGCCTACTTTAATACTTTTATATTCAAATCATAATTTATATTTAGGGTAATTTAGGCCCTATAAAAAAGGTAACACCTTAAAAAACTAAAGCAAGTAGTTTATAGAGAGACAGTGGTAAAGTTTAATAAAATCTTACCAGTTGAAGTATCAGCTCCAGTCAAAGACATTTGAAAATTTTGACTTGTTTGTTGTCAAGTGTCAATAATTCTTCAGTCAGATAAATTAAAAATCTACAAGAAATTAGACACTTAATCTTAGTATTATGCAGTTTATGCAGAATATATTTTTTCTGATTATTAGGCGTACAGGTAATTTTGTTTAGTAATAGATATTGGAAATTTATAACATCAATTCAGTCCTTTTAGGTTTATTTCAATTATGGTCAGTCAATCAAATCCATCTTCGTCACGCAGCTAGCCAGATGAGATGAGTTGTTTTGCGCGCTGAGTGGGGGTAGAGAGCAGATCAGCTGATATTTTAAGATTTTCCATGCCTATATTTGAAACTTTGCCAAAAATCTTAAAGTTCTTATTTACAGGAAATTTATTGAATCAAAAATGGTTCTTAATCCGACATTTCGTCAGAAAAATGCTTTTGTTATATATGGCATTTCTGCCGTAAATTTTATCAAATGAGCACATTCGCATTGTCATCAAATGAGCCACACACGACCTAAGTACAAAGGAATCAAATTTTATGTACAAGTTATGTGGTCACACGAAATTTGGCCCTATTTGATGGCGTTGTGAACGAGCCTTAACTGTTATGCAATCGTGCCCCCTTTTGCCCTCGTGCCCCACCCCAAGCCTTTCACGCTGCCCCACCCTCTATTTTTCTCTATCCAAAATCAATGCGTACGCTGTCGCTGATCACGCCACCTTGCACCTCACCCCGTCCCCCCATACCGTACAGTTGTTCTTAATTTATTTAAAATTTATGTACGCGTAGGACAATTAAATTAAGAATACTGTAATGAAGTCGCTGTCTGGTGGGCACCCCCCTTGCTCGCGTTTGGTCCGCCTCCACGTTGGCTATTGAACAAAACTTCGTCTACCATATAAAAAGTGCACGGCGAACTGCATCGGCTAAGTTCTTGAGTAACTGCTGATGAGGGCGCACCTTTTTTCAATCTTAAAACCGCACATTTAGCTCCGATGCGCTTTTCCCCCTACTGTCAGTAGGCTAGCTTAGGATTTTCTCTCTATTCTCTCATCTAGGCTGAGTCCTATGTTATTTTATGACATTACTATTAATTAGTGTGTGTTAGGGACTTAATGTATTTCCTTTAGGATTCTATTTTTGGGTGTTTACGTACGCTTGGTTGAAGGTCAAGGCAGTCTGGGTATGATGCGGATTGACCTCTAACAGTCTAGACAGGCGACACTAAGTCTGGAAGGAATGTTTTTATCTCAGTCTGACCCCCGATTTGTGACTTTTTCACTATTTTTAGTGATTTATTGCGGTATAGCTGTCACTTTTGGCTCCAGCCTGTCTGGGTCAAAGAGGTCTTTCCAGCCTCCTTCCCACTCGCTCTATTGCCTGCTCCTTTGAGTTATGGGTTTTCTGCAGTCACTTTTGGCGCCAGGATGTCTAGACAAGTGACTTTTATTCGGTTTTGTTCATGATTTATGACCACACCTATCAACTCCCTGGGGTCTGGAGGCCACCTGGTTGGGGTGGGTTTAGGGGTCTGCCTTGAACACACGCGGGACGGGTACCCCTGGGTCGACTTGCGCGACAGCGTTGGGAGGGGGGTTCTGCGCCTGCCAGCGGCAAATAGAGGGTGCAGACCTTCCACCAGCCTTAACCTGCTGAAGATAGGGGCAGGCGTGAAGCATCGCAGACCGTAGCCCATGGGCAGCACGGACTGGTGGCAGCGGGTTAGTTAGCCTGCCGGTTAGCTAATTTCTACCTTTCAAATTCCCCATGCTTGTCTCTCGCTGTCTTCTCTTAGCTATAGGACCTAGCTGCTCACCCACAATCATAGCTACCATGGGGCTGACCATCTGACAGGAGTGAGAGGCCAGAGCTCTTAGAGATTCATTTCTGAGTTCTGAGGCCCGAAGCTACAGGCTTAAAAAGGCCGAACCCATCACTGTTCTTTTCCTGCTTCTCCCTATGGCGCAGGACGGGAGCCCAGCTGGACTGGGGACCTGGGGGTCGCAGCTTCCGACATGGTTAGGCTCGCTCCGAAGGGGCTCGGGGCTCACAACATAAGATCACAGCTGTAATTGAGATCACGTCACTAAACGTGCGCGAGTCGACTTATAATAAAACCCCATTTATCCCATTTCTCCTCATAGAGATCCCCAAATTCGAAAGTGTTCGGTTTTAGGCACGGGAGCTATTTTGGCTCCAAATGAAGAGATTGGCGTAGACGTAGGGGTGTTTGGGGTTCGCGGTTCGGGGTAGGCATTCGGGTCGGGTTCGGGGTTCTGGTCGGGTTTTGATACAGGTTCAAGGTTTTCGGGTTTTTTATATTTTTACGAGTTGAAACGAAATCAAGCGTAAACTGAGTATTTCCAGGTTTTTTTCGTGTATGTTTAGTTATTTAAATCGTTATAAATATCATTCTAATATGCTACCTTACCTTATAATGCGCAACAATTTTACACAAATGACAAATTAAGGCTTCGTCAAGAATCCGTTTAGAAAAAAAATGAATTTATAATATTATGGCCTTCTCCAAGCAAGAGAAGACCATATTGGTATTATGGTATGTAGAGCCTGTCACTATTAGTGAGTGAGAGAGTCAAAGAGAGGCAGTGCTAAATAAAATGTAAAGCCGGTACGAAACGATACGATACCATCTTTGGAGAAAAAAGATTTCGTTGAATAGAATGGAGTAGAAAAAATAGAAAACTTGTTTTTTCTCGCCTTTATTCCTTTGAAACAGTTTTTGATTCAGGTTATGACTTATGGTGTGATGAAGCCTTGGACATTAGAGAACTTGGAGCCCTTGAAGAAAAGCAGATAATATAACCCTTTTGCAGTGTCTCGACATGATACTGCAGTGTTACTTTTCAAGCGCGCTTAAAAATACGAAAAATAGTGCAGCTATTTTGATTCTGGTTGAGTATTGATGTTTTTTCGGGTAGAATTTCGAGGTCGGGTCGGATTGGATTTTGGGTCCGGGTCGGGTTCGGGTTCGGGTAGGGTGTTCGGGTCGGGTTCGGGGTTCGGGGTTATAGCTTCGGGTTTGAGTTCTACTCCGAACCCGAAAAAATGGAAACCCGAGCACCCCTAGCGTAGAGAAATCGGGACCGAATGTTTCGGGCTTCTCGATCATTTTGACTCTTGTACGTAGAATGCTACTGTCAGTAGATCAACGCACACATACGCAGCAAAACTTAAACTATGAATCATGTTACTATTTATAGAGAAGAAATGAATCATGTTACTATTTATATCGAGAAGATGAATTATGTTACCTTCTATGGCGAAAAGATGAGATTTATGCACTCGATGAATATATTGACGTCGACGGATTGAATTGTTACGTCATTAAAGTGCTCTCATATTCGGCCGACTTTATTAGAAGTCAAGAAGACAACTCCGGAGGAAGACTACATTGAGGAAACGAGCTCTACAGACCTGCCTGACAAAGAATAGGTCTCTCTCTCTCTCTCTCTCTCTCTCTCCCTCTCTCTCTCTCTCTTTCTCTCTCTCTTTCCGTCTCTCTGTCTAGTGTGCTAAAGCGAACTCTTCTTGACTTACTTGACTTACGAGTAGCTGCAGGGGGCGTCCGGCGGATGCAGCGAGGAGGCGGAGGAGACCGCCCATTTCGCTAGCCCCTGGCGACCAATGACTTCCGTTGAAGTGGTGTCGCTCAGGGGGACCCGTCGGTCTCGCCTGCAGCGCGGTCCTCCTCACCAACGGTGGGGAAGAATTCAGCTCGTCCGGTGTCCCTGAGGTACCGGGCGAGCAGCGGGATGCTCTCGGGCCTGCAAACGTCGGAGAGAACCGGGTTTGGCCCGAGGTGAGTAAGCCTGGCCCTGGTGAAAACCGGGCAGTGGCAGATAAAATGCTCGGCGTTTTCACTGCCTGAGCGGCAGAAGGGGCACCGCTCCTCGGGTACTTGGCCCTGAAGGAAGCGGTGGCGAGAGAAGCAGCCATGCCCGGAGAGGGCCATGCTGACTGCTCTGAGGACTCTGCGGTTGAGCCTGAGGAGGGCTCTACGCAGGAGAGGAGAGGGGCAGGGGACGGCCGCACCTTCTGCAGGGCTTTCTGGGACGAGCGGAGCGTTGGGCAAACCAATGTGGCCTTAGACTCTCAGAGTCGAAAACCACGGCGGTCATGTTTACCAACAAACTGCGAACATCTCGCGGTCGAAGGCATGCTCTGGACCATTAAGCCCCTCACCCTCTATGGGAAGAATATTTCTATGGAGAAGCAGGTCCGCTGCCTGGGCCTCACTCTGGACCACAAGCGAACTCTTCACTTTAAAGTTCACATCCTCTTTAGATTCTACCAAAGACAACTAACTATATTCCCACAAAATTTATATTTTTCATTCGCTTACTAAAATAGTTTTTTATCCAGTGCATTCATACATCTGGCTGACATATGACAGTGGCCATGCACTCATCATTTGTATAGGGTATGAGTCGATAACGTGTTTGCTTCCAGAAAATCGACGATGGACTCATGTAGTCAGCTGTTATATAGAACAGGTACCACTGCAGCACACACTACGGCAGGACGGACACTCGTACATGTACATTGTATTTCCAGGAAAAATGTATGGACACGAGTCTGATCGTTTGACAGCAGTTATAGATCGTATATATTGTAGCTCAATAGACAGTATTTCAGACTTCAGGTATTAAGCAAAAGATATATAGGGGTCATTTTTGGACGTATGATTTAAAAGAATTCTAGACAATCCTTTCAAGCAACATTGTGACAGAAAATTAATTAAAAATAAGCTTGATAAATGCCTTTGCGGTATTCTCTCCTTGGTTGACGCACTTTATCTTTAGCCACAGTGTCTGGAGAACTGCACACCCCGGCATAGAGGTAGGCTTCCTCTTTGCCATGACTGCAATTTCCCGCACCTCTCAAGAAGTACAATAAAGTTAAAATTCCCAAGTCACAATCCGACCCCCCCCCCCAGTGCATTGTGTAACGGTCAGCTCTTGTAGAGCATCTAGCTTCATTTTGCTCTTCTGAAGATGTAGGTGTAGTAAGATCGAGAGAGTGTGCGCAGCTGCTATTGAGTGATGAGTTTGCTTTGGGGAGACGACGGGGCCTTGAGCACAGTGACTTGCTATATGTCAACTGGCTAATGTTATGCTAAGAAAGCAGACGGGACCCTAACTTGACAGACGTGGCTATATAAATGGTAAAGTAAGCAGGGGAAGCTGGAGAGAAACTGGAGGGAAGCAAGCAAGTGCTGAGCTCATACTGGAACGCAGACGAAGGAATTTCAAGTAAAAATTTGTACCCGAGACTCGCTAGACTTAGCAGTTGCTGCCTCACAACTAAAATAATGGCAGCCAGGCGTAGAGCGCAAGAACGGGACTTCAATAGGCGCAGACGGCTGATTCTGGACCGCGGCATCGACTTAGCCTACAATCAGAAGGACACGGCGTTCGGCGAATGCCTACTAAAGGTGAATGTGCGCGAGGGCACCAGATTGGAGAGGCGACAGTTGGCGTTAGCAAAGCAGCAGGGCAGGTGGCGGCTCACCGGGACCAGGAGAAGAAGCGCTTTGTGGCGCTGCGCGATCAGGCAATCCGGGAGCCGACTCTGCTGCTGGAGAGACTGCCCAGTGCCGAGCAGTATCCGGACTTTATTGACATGAGCTTGCCCAGGTAAGGCCTTTGGTGCCGTGCTCACTCGTAGGTATGGATAGGATGCTTCAGATAGATTTCTATCAGTCTACAACCAAATACAACGCCCTGGGACTGTATGAGTGTGTTTGTGAGGGAAAACAATATTGTTACCGAGGGAGGCAGAGTGCGGTAAACACGAATGACTCTCGCGCGCCACGACCCCTGGTTAGATTCCGTGCGCGGCCGCATTCGTTTGGAGCTTTTGCGCAAAAATTGGCCGAGGGGATGCCGTGAGATCCAAACCCATGAAGGCCAGCCTCCAGGGTACAGAGAGTGTACATGCCTGACGATTGGAAGTAAAGACCGCTGTACACCCCTGAACACAAGTACAATTTAACGATCAAAAATCACAAGGAAGCACCTCGAATTGACCTACGAAATGTGAAAAGCATCACTAGCATCAGCTATAGGGCAAATCGAAATAGAGCAAAAACCTTTGATCCCCTACCCCAGTATTGAAAATGATATAATATTAGTTAATTCAATCAGAAGACGGGGAGATTGCATTCAGGGAAAGTTTCCGCATAACTTCTGAAAGCTTATAGACTCTTTATGTTGTAAATGAATTGTAAATTTCGCGCTGCTTTGCAGGTTCATGCGCCCGCTGGAGGCGCGCCAGTCTAAGGCGCCAGAATTCGCCACGCTGAGCGTGTTTCAAGCCGTGAAGAAACGCAAACGCAACCCCTGGGAGGAGGCGGTTCGATCTAAGGTCCAGTTCCGGCCGACCCTGTGCCCCTGTCCCGCCTGAGCCGAGGCGACACAGAAAAGTTGACGGCCGACTGGGCCCAAGTGGCCGAGCTGCAGAGCCGGGCGCTGCAAAGTGGATCAGCGGTGAGCAAAACTGAAACAAATGCTGTGCGGTGTTTTCGATGCGGTTAATGCTTGACTCGAGTTGCTTTCAACGGCTGACTGTAGCCACTCACTGTGAATGGGATGAGATTAACTAAACCATGCCTAAAACAGTTATCACCGTACCTAAGGGGGGTTTGAGCCCAGTGATTAGAGCGTCGGACTCACGACTTGAAGGTCGGGGGTTCGATTCCCAATTCCACTGGAACAATTTGTATCCTTGAGCAAGACACTTAACTCTGCATTGCTTCAGTTCACCCAGCTGTAAAATGGGTACCAGCATTAGCTGGGGTAATTGAGGGTGTGTGGCGACCCCCCAGTCCATGGACTGAACAGCCGTACGCAGCCTTCAGATGCGCCGTGCAATCAAAGACTACTTACGTTACTTTAGTCGTCCTTGCGTGCAATAGCTGCGGCTGAGCTATCGGTTGCACATCTGGCCCAATTGGGGCAGATGTAGTCAATTATTATTATTATTATTATTATTATTATTATTATTATTATTATTATTATTATTATTATTATTATAATATTATTATTATTATTATTATTATTATTATTATTATTATTATTATTATTAAGCTGAAATAAACTTTCAAAAAGTGAAAAAGTAAAATAGAAAGAACAGCTAATGAGCACTAACTTGTGTACTAACCGGCATGTGAAGCAGCCGTACCTGCACGTGCCTCAACCGCAGTAAACACAGCAGTTTTTCTTGGCTTATGGCTCAACTAAATCGAACATTCAATAAACCCCGACCTTAAATCTGAAAACTCACGCAGCCCTCAGCGCCGAATCGCTCGCTCACCACCAAGCCGTACGTCGCAAACCCGGCCACCAACCCGTTGGGTTTGCCGTCCCGCCTGAACTCAGCGTTGCATCGCCTGGCTCGCGACCTGTTCGACGATATGCCATCAACGTCTGGCGGCCTGGCGTCGGCTTCCTCCACGTCGGCAGCATCGAGGAAAAGTCCTCTGGCGCCGGTCGATGAGACGCCGCAGCAGTCGCCGATTTTCATCACCCAGATGAGCAACGGACAGCTAAGAGGACCGAGTGAGCCGGTGTTCGACTTCGAGCGGCGAAGGAGCGACAGTCGGAGACGAGAAGGAACAGGTGAGCACTGGGTTGCTTGACCGTTGCAACGCGTGGCCCCCATGAGGGCCAATCCCAAAGGCACAGAGAGTGTACATGCATGAAGATTAGTCAGGGCCGCTGTACACCCTGTGTGAGCGTGTGTATTAGTGCGTGTCTGCGTAATTCTTGGCGCGCTTGAATGTGCTCAGGAGTCATTGAAATGGGGAGAATTGCCTCAGCTGTGCAACAGTGTCACCGAAGACGTTGCACCTATGTGCCCTTCTGAAAATATGCCGGTAACTATTTACTATCAAAAACTACTTTGAGTAGCTGGGAAGCAAGTGAAACAGCACTAACTCTTGCCTATTCCACACGATTACAAGGCGGTGCGCAAGCAGCAAGTGGACCGCGCTCTCACCAGCATTTACCAGCTGCTGGACGGTCGGCGTGCCGCCGGTCAGCCGCACCTGCGCTCAGTGAACAGCCGCCGCCACCGTGGCCTTCTCGACGAAGTCGGCGGAAACAACGACGAAGACGACGGTGTCGACGTTGATGACGAAGCGGCCTCGGTTGATTTCAGAAGTCAGCATCCAACAACGTGCAGGACGGCGGAGAATCAGCGAATCCTGACGGAGGCCAGGCGAAGCCGGGTTGTCGTCACGAGGAGGCGGCTGGTGCGAGGCGATGAAGACAAGCAGCTTGGGAGTGCAGAGCGGCTGAGCCAATAATGCTGAGGACTTCTGCGCTACGAATATCTGAAGCCTGATTGATATTACGATTTACTCTCGTAAGAAAGTCTTTAAAAGAAAAAAGTTGTGTCCGATGTGTGTGACTTTTAATCACCATAATGTTGTGAGCCCCGTCCTTCGGAGCGACGCCTACAGCTGAACCCTGTTGGGTAACTGCGAGCCCCAGGTCCCCATAGAGCTCCCGTCCCGCGCCCTAAAGAGAAGCAGTAAAAATGTCAGAAAAGAACTGGCGAGCTTCCGTGCAAAGCCGATGCAGTCCACACTTGTTATGGTAGACAAGAAGTTTGTTTTGAAGTAGCCAAAGATAGGACCAAGAGGACTCAAGACCGCGGCTGCCCACTAGACAGCAAAGGCCTGTCAACTTAGCTTAATCTCATAAATTGGAGCCCCAGTAACCTATGTACACAAATGCTACGTCATTCTGCTCACGGTGACACTAGGATTACCGGAAGCTGGGTTTGGCAAAAAACGACGAAAACGAGCATATTGGACTTGGGATAGCCGGATAGGGAGAACAAGCATGGGATAATTAGGGACCGACATCATGAGCTTAAGTTGACAGGCCCTTTATTCTATATTTTTTATCTGACCTACCAGTACTTGAATACTAAGTACTTTAAGAACTAATGTATGGTACGGTAGGAGCAGGTGGTTCGAGTTAGCTTGGTCGGCGTACGCATTGATTATTGATTGGAGGCTTGGGCAGACTGGAAGGGTTGTTGGGGCGGGGCAGGAGGGCGGGCACGATTGCACAACAAAAAAAATGGTCTGCGTTTTTGACATCGGCTGACCGGGTTGCTGAAATTTGAGCTTTCAGTGTCGAGTAAGCGATGAAAAAACCGGCGTCCCGGGGTTCGAATCCGCGGGCCAGCGCCGGAGTCAGTCATTCGATAGTCAACGAGACTGAAAAATAATAAGCAAAGTCAATACTGAATTTCAGATTTCCCAGAATTTTTTCTCTCGTACTTGTGTTGCATGTTTATCCTGAACAGAAGTTTTTTTTTCTACAGCCAGATTTCGAGATCTATAACGGTGTTGCGGAAAGGGGGGCCGTAGCCCAGCGGTAGCGCAGCTGCTCTGGTGTGCCAGCGACCCAGACTCGATTCCAAGTGCAGTCACATTATTTTGGGGCTGAATTGGAATCTCGGCTTGGCTCTGCTCGTGCAATTAACGGCCTTGAGAGCCAACCCCCCAAGGCGCAGTGAAGTGTACATGCCTAACGATAAATAAAGTTGGGGCCGCTGTACACTCCTGTGTGAGTGTGTGCCTGCGTACGTATCCGCGCGCTTGTATGCCTGCTCAGGGGAGTCGGCGGAATGGGCAGTAATGCCTCTCGCCGCGTTGTGTGCCAATGTCGCTTAAAGTGCGCCAGGGTGCACACAAC